>JAAAKM020006971.1:5873730-5921465 GCA_010016025.2 Alatinidae sp. Z8VKAUB7J3 | reverse complement strand
ATAGAAAAAGCCAAATTTACAGATTTTATGCTTTCGTGTTGTAAAAGACTAGTCAAAGCTCAATATTGAAAACACCACAAAATTGAGCCTAAAAAGAGAAGAAATGGAGGTTAATCCAATTTTTTCTTAAGTTTGTTGACTAATGCCATCTCCTCACGAAGATGTTTTTTCAGTAAACGGTCATGGTCTTTTTTGTGAACACTGTAGGCCTTGTTCAAAGATTTTTTGGTCTTTGCTCTTTTTACAGCATTTTGAAATTTTTTGTGTATGGCGTTTACTTGAGATGAATAACTTGCCATCAACCACATCTTCAAGAAGATGCTAAAGAAGATTGTGCAGATATTATTCACAGAAGATAGAAAAGTTGATCGGCATTCAATAAATCATAACGTGATCCATATATTGAACAAAACTAGAACAATTGTGTGAGTACATTTGAGAGACCCAATTGGGACGAATATTTTATGCTTCAAGCAGAATTGGCAAAACTCAGATCAAATTGTTTAACAAGACAAGTTGGAGCAGTTATTGTCAGAAACAACAGACAATTAGCAACAGGGTATAACGGAACTCCTCCAGGCGTTACAAATTGCTTTGATGGAGGATGCAAAAGATGCAAACTAAGAATGGAGGGCAAAGTAGAATCGGGAGCATCATTGGATAGATGCCTATGCAATCATGCCGAAGCAAATGCAATAATGCACTGTGCCATTTTAGGGATTGAGGCCGGAATTAAAGGAGCCATTCTCTATACCACATTTGTTCCATGTTTAGAATGCTCCAAAATGGCAATTACCATTGGAATTAAAAAATTTGTTTGTCTAGATTCATACCCAGAGACAGACTTTGATTTACTTCGAGAAGCTGGAGTGGAAGTTGTTCAGTTAGATAAAGAGAAAATTGCAAGTTGGGTTAAAAAACTTGCAAATAAACACGAAAATTCTGTGTGATAAAATGCAAGTTAACTTAGCAGAAACTCCAAAAATTGAATCAATGCCACCATCAATGTTAGTTTCTGCAACATACGACAACAATTCAAAATCAGCAGTTTTGAAATTTTACGAGCCTGAATCTCAAAAATTGTTCCTATGGAAGGACGAAATTGGGCACAAACCGTATTGCTATTCCAGATTATCTCCAGACGAGTTAGATTTTCTTCAGGAAAGAGACGACATTTTAGAAATCAAAACAGTTCAGCGGTATGATTTAATCAAAGACAAAGAAATTGACATGTCAAAAATTGTTGCAGCAGATCCTTTAGCAATCGGAGGTACTGCAGGTGACAAGAGTATAAGAAACATAATTGAAACATGGGAATCAGATATCAAATATTATGAAAATTATCTTTACGACAGAAAATTAATCATTGGCAAATATTATGAAGTCAAAGATGGAAAAATCATTCAGCATGATTTAGAAATTTCTGATGAAGTAAAAATTGCTTTGAAAAGTTTGCTGTGGGACAAAGTTGATAGCGAAAAGATGGTTGATGCTGAAGGATTTAAAAAATTTATTTCAGAATGGGCAGATTTACTCAACCAACCGATTCCAAAAATTAAACGATTGAGCATAGACATTGAAGTCGAAGCTGAAATTGGAAGGATTCCAGACCCAAAAGTTGCTGAGAAAAAAGTTACTGCCATAGGCCTAAAGGGCAGTGATGGATTTGATCAGATTTTTGTGCTTCGAACTGCAGATACCGAAGAAGGAAAGAACGAATTAGACGAGAACATCAAAGTTGTGTTTTATGATTTAGATAAAGAAAAAGACATGATAAAAGATGCATTTGAAATCATCAAAGGCTTTCCGTTTGTAGTCACATACAACGGCGATGAATTTGATTTGCCATACCTGTTTAACAGAGCAGAAAGACTAGGCATTCCAAATTCAGAAAATCCGTTATACATGATGAGAGATTCTGCAACACTCAAACAAGGGGTTCACCTTGATTTGTATAGAACATTATCAAATAGATCATTTCAAATCTACGCATTTAGCCAGAAATACACAGATTTTTCCCTGAACAGCGTTTCAAAGGCACTCTTAGGAAAAGAGAAGATTGACTATGGCTTGGAATTTGACGAACTTTCACTCTATCAGACAGCAAATTACTGCTATAATGACGCACTGCTAACCTACGAACTTACTAGTTTCAACAGCGATTTGCTGATGAACTTGCTTGTAATTATCGCAAGAATTGGCAGAATGCCTATTGACGATATTGCCAGGATGGGAGTGTCACAGTGGATTAGAAGTCTACTCTACTACGAGCACAGACACAGAAACTGTTTGATTCCAAAACGAGAGGAGCTCCAAAGGAGATCAGAGGGAGTAATGTCTGATGCAGTTATCAAGGATAAAAAATACCGAGGAGGGCTAGTTGTTGAGCCAAAAGAAGGAATTCATTTTAACGTAGTTGTGATGGACTTTGCAAGTCTATACCCAAGTATCATCAAAGTTAGAAATTTGTCTTATGAAACGGTAAGATGTCCTCATGAAGAATGCAAAAAGAATACAATCCCTCAAACAAACCATTGGACATGTTCAAAAAGGAATGGACTAACTTCAATGATCATTGGATCACTAAGGGATTTGAGAGTAAATTACTACAAGAGTTTATCTAAAAAGGAAACACTAACGGATGCACAAAGACAACAATACACAGTAGTAAGTCAAGCACTTAAGGTCATTCTAAATGCAAGCTATGGTGTCATGGGTGCAGAGATTTTTCCTTTGTATTTTCTTCCAGCAGCAGAAGCTACAACTGCAATTGGAAGACACACAATTTTAGAAACTATCAAAAAATGTGAAGCTGCAGGAATTGAGGTTCTATATGGAGACACAGATTCACTGTTTATTAAAAACCCAACAGAAGAGCAAATTCAAATTGTTATTGATCAAGCAAAAAAAGATCACGGAGTTGATTTAGAGATTGACAAAACATACAGGTATTGCGTACTAAGTAACAGAAAGAAAAACTATCTAGGAGTTACCAATTCAGGAAAAGTTGACGTAAAGGGGTTAACAGGAAAGAAATCTCATACTCCGCCATTTATCAAAAAATTATTTTATGATTTGCTAGATGTGCTATCCAAAGTTGAAACCATAGAGGACTTTGAGAAAGCAAAGAAGGACATTTCAGCTAAAATTGCCGACTGTGGAAAGAAAGTAGAGGGAAAAGAAATCCCACTAGAAGATTTGACATTCAACGTTATGCTCAGCAAGGCACCGTCCGAATACGTAAAGACAATCCCTCAGCACATTCGCGCAGCAAAACAACTAGAGACCATAAGAGAAGTCAAAAAAGGGGACAGAATTTCATTTATCAAAATCCTCAACAAGCCAGGAGTCAAACCAGTAGAAATGGCAAAGAAAGAAGAAATTGATTCTAAAAAATACATGGAGTTTATGGAATCTACTTTAGAACAAATTACATCATCAATGGACTTGGACTTTGATACAATTTTAGGAAAACCAAAACAAACAGGTTTAGACGAATTCTTTTGGAACTAAGATAAAAAATGGAAGTAGACCCAACGTTATTAATCTATACATATATATCATCACGCCTGATGGTCCAATGGTTCAGGCGTTGGTTTAGTAACCATGAAGTCGTGGGTTCGAATCCGGTCAGCGCCCTTAAATTGCAAGCTATTGTGGTAATGCTCCACTTTTTGACAATTATAAACACATAGCTATATATTGATTATATATAATTATAAATATCATAAATATCTATATACTAGTAGCAATCGTAAAAGTAAAATCAAGGTATATTAAACTCTTGGAATATGTTTTGTAATGTAATTATTTTGGCAATTTCAATTGTACAACAGTATATTCCTATCAAATAACATTCTTTTTCGTATAATTCTAACACCTTAAGATAATGTTGGTTAAATGTCCTTGTAGTCGTTTCAAAATATAATAAAAATTATGTCAAAACAGCTAAAGACAATTGGATCTATCTTCTAGCATATTTGTGATAAATTTCACCTTTGCATTGCACTCCATCTCCACTGTATCCAATGTTACATGTGCAGTAAAAAGAACCTTTTGTGTTGCTACAGCTAGCATCAGCATGACAGTTGTGGGTATCTAATATGCATTCGTCATTATCTGCAAGGTGTTGAAAATTAAGGTTTTGATGTAGCTCATCCAAAATACGTTACATACTATATCAAAAGTGAAATCAGGATGCAGAATCAGTTAGGAAAAGAAGTCATTTTTGTTGTGTTTTTCCCAAATATTAAACACTTTAAAGAAATGTCTACAGGTATCCAGTTACACCTGTCGGGATAAGTTTATAATTCCACAAAACAATCAGCATAGGGAAATGTATTTTATTGGTAAAGAAAGCCAACGTTTTCCATGCCCTCTCTATTTTAACAAAACGACCAGCTAAAATGTTTCAATATGGGATTAATTGTAGAACATCTTTTCACCAATATTCTTATTGTATGCCATCTTCTTCCACCCCTTTAAAGTTTGATATGATATGATATAAGATGTAAAATGTACTATAATCATTACCTGTGCAGTTGACACCATTACCAGTGTATCCAGTATTGCAAGTGCAATAAAATGACCCCTTGGTATTTGTGCACGAAGCATCAGCATGGCAATTATGTGTACCGAGTGTACATTCATTGATATCTGAGAAATAGAAACGGAATGATACGTAGAAAGAATAGTTTGTACAGATATTGATAGGACTGGGAAAAGGTAAATTAGGACATGCCAATATTCTATGATCTATGCTGCAACTGCTGCTGAAGGGATATCCAAATCCACTAAAAGTTGTTATTAATTTATAACAATGTAATGTATAGGACACTGTGAAACAATATCGGTTTTGATAAAGGTAAAAACTGACGCATAAACGGAAGTCCGAATTCCTCCGCTGGACTAGACTACAAGGCGTTACTTTACACAAAGCTTTATCAACCTAGTATCTTTCCTATTCATACATGGCGTACTTGAGGGATTTTCTCTATATTTCTGCAATTAATATTACAAAACAGTAGAAAAGAAAAATCCTAAAAAGCACTTTGTTTCTTAGCACTTTTGTCGATTCAATTTTAAGTTGGTTCACGTCAGACTGTATATATTCTTGAAGACCGATGCTCATAACAATTAAGTTATAAACTCACGTTAGATAGTTTGAGCAACGTCAAGTTGTAGATAATAAGATTGAAACAGAGCAAACAATACGTTAAAAAGCGACATTTAATGCTAGTAGCATTAAAAACTATGGAACATGCTCATGTGCGAACACAGTTTAATTGTTCGCTTCCAAGAACTGACGAGTGTTTTGACGTACACCGTCAATATGCTTGGATCTCACATGTCCGAGTTGGACGAGTTGGCTAAACGTAGTAAAGACTGACAATTAACAGTTGCTTTTCAATACTAATTATGATGAAGAATAAGACTTTAAGATTTTAGGTTTAAAACCATAATATTCAAGGCATTGAAATATGTAAAAGCAGCCTAACAGTGTTAGAGTGAGCCGGCTTATATTCTCACATTGTAAAGATTTGATGAATGTTATACAAGAAACGTGATACATTGATAAAAATGTGTTGCTGAAAAAAGTCTGTACAGATAAGGAAAAGGGTATGACTTGTATACTAAGAAGGTCCACGTGATTAGGATAATGAAAATCACAAGGACAAAATCAACAAACATTTTGGAAAACGGCAAAAAATTTTATCTTTAAACATGAAGAATACAATGAAAACTGGAAGACATCATTCTCGTCCCTTTGTCACAGCAATGGTAACCATTATTTTGGAAGATTGTAATACTACTAAGACTCATCTCTGGCAATATTATTTGCCTTGTTTACTTTGTATTACGTAAACAATGGGAATAAGTACGGTTATTGGTACACGTGTACGTACGAATGGCATTGGAATTTAGGTATGAAAATGAGACAATTCACCTTTGCATGAAAACCCATCTCCGCTGTAGCCAATGTTGCATGTACAATTATATGACCCCTTGACATTGGTGCAGTAACCATCTGTGTGGCATTTGTGAGTGTCAATGAGGCATTCGTTGATGTCTGGATACAAAAATGCATTGAAATGTTTATCATGTGACATGTATGGTGTAAATGGAAGTAAAAGGTAACATAAGCAACAAACAAAACACTGACAAAGAATCCGTTAAAACGTCAATAGAGAAACTATTTTAGGACATTTCTTCTTATAAAACAATAGTAAGAGGAAGTTAGAATACCTTGGGAAAGCATGGGAAAGAAGCCCTTCTATAGTAATGTCTTTGTAGAATGTCTACAAAACAGGCCATTAGTGTAAGTAGCTTCTTTTCGGCTGTTTTTCTAGGCTACCTGTGGCATCAAATTTGTTCAACATGACGATAAATTGTAAGCCAACTAATAGAACTGGACCATGAAAAGAACACTAGAGAAATAGAAAATATGTTACCACCGGGAATCGAACCGTGATCCACGCTTTTGCGGTGTGCACTCTACCAACTGAGCTAGGTGAACTCCCATGGTAACATACTTTCATGTCTCTAGTTGCCACATTAGCTCCCAATCATGCACCAGTGGACATCGACATCCAGCTCAACGCAGTTGGAGACCAGCCTCTCTGCGCTATGTGACTGGACAAACTTTTTACATTTATGACATGGCTGCAATTTTCCCTCTTATAAAATTTTGTTGGGTCGCTTGACTTCATTTACAAACAGCAAAAAGTGAGCGCCCTGTGTTTTTTATTTCTTTTCTGTATTTTCTTGTTCTTAGTACCTAATGTTAACTATCATAGTTTCGTTTCAATTCTTCTCTTAGACTACAGAAAGTTGAATAAATAACCTTTGTGCATATCTTCGTGCCTATATATCTATTGGAATTAATTCCAATTTGGACAATGCTTAATCATAGATGAATCTTTCCCTTTCGTATATATAATGGCAGCATTTATGAATCAAGAAGAAAATTGAATAGTCAACACAAATTTTTTAATGAAAAGATCACCTTGACACTGTACACCATTGCCACTGTATCCATTGTTGCACGTACAATAAAATGAACCATTGGTATTGGTACAAAATGCATCGGCATGGCAATTATGAGTGTTGGTAGTGCACTCATTGATGTCTAATATGCAAGGGAAAATGGTTTGAAATGAATGTTATGATACGAAGACATGAAAACGTATGATCTGGAACTGTTGACTGTATCACTATTAAAATTAATTGTTACTTCATTAACATTTAGTAATTGATGTTTTATATAAACTGGGTAAGGAAAATGAACCCGGGAAAATGTAAAATCATAACACTGAGTGACTACTTGAGTGATTAGAAATTATTTAAAATTCTAATTGCTTCTTTAGAGTATTTCTTAGTCGGACAATAACTAGGTGATGTATTGTTATTAAACATTGGTAGAGTAGAAAATCTCCAAGTTCACTTTCTCGATGTACTTGGTTATTTCAGAGCAAAGTAAGGCTACTGAATATCACGTTTCTTTCAATGACTTGGACATCTTGTCCTGCTATTCGTCTATCGCCATTTTAGTCTCTTGATTCCGTAAATTATTCTTATTAGACGCATTTTGTATCACTTTGTAATTTCTTTCTTCTTAAAGACGTTATTCTGGTATGTTTATCAAAGGTTCTCAGGTTCGATTTACGCTCTAAGCACGTTCAAAGTAGAACGCTCGAATGTAAGTAATTATTGATTGTCTTTATGTAATAAAAGTAATGGTAACTGACTGTAATGTAAACACTTGAAAATCGTCGAGAGGAGGCGTCAAACCGGTGTAGTGTTGAATATCTAAACAAAGTACTAGACCTTGTATTTATTCGCCAATCTTTTCAATTCTATATATCGCAGGATTTACGTCCAGATTAATCGTTTACTCTATACATATATATATATATATATATATATTTAATATATAAAATTAAAACGTTAAAACCTGGATGCTCAAGATGAGCTTTTGGAATCTTATTCTTTTTCCGGAAGGAATAAAGATTACAAAAGCTCGTCTTGAGCAGCCAGGTTTTAACGTTTTTTTATATCTATTTCAACTTTTGGCTTTCTAGAGTCTGCTTAGTTACATATAAATGTATATATACATATATACATAATATGCAGAATTAATGCAATTAAAACTAAACTATGGTTGTCGGTTGCTTACTTCAAAGGCATTATATTTCCTAAAAATGCCATTTTAGTGGTTCACGAGGCATTTGTTATGTCTTTATCAGTGAGTTTGCGCCAAATTTGTGGTTGCATCTTTATTCCCTAAGACTCAGTACCCTTGCTTAATTTAACATAAAAATTGATATCAATTTTTTGCTGTCGGTTGAGATCGATCGTCTGCTTGAAAAGCAATAACTCAGAGAGTACACTTTCAAATCCGAGGTTGTGTTCAACTACTAAGCTCGGTACAAAATATCTGTATAACGAGAATTTTGTTTGCTTCAATTTTGTCGTTGCTTTTATCTCCCCAATGTAGTGTTTTACAAACTTCATTTCTGGAAGTAAATTTGAACCGAATAGCTTTATTATTTCCCAATGCATTTCTAAATACATGTACGGCCAAGTATTAAAATTACATAAATTTAAGATTTGCATTTTCTAGGATGCTGTACGTGGTGGTTTTCTTATAAAATTTTCTTGTTCAGAATGCGTTTGTGGTTCCAGTTTTTGTATTGCGGCACCTATGTACAAAAATTAGGGTCTGAGATTTTAATTTGGTTTTTTCGAAGGTAAATTAGTAAAAACACCAGACTATTGATCTCAAAGGATCCGGAGCGACACGATTTATGACGTCTGTGTCATCAGTCTGGTGAACCACTAATGCAAGTTAAAATTTGTTGTGTACTTTCCCTTTGATGGCCGTCAAACAATCATGGAGACCGGCTTATAAGCAACAGCTATCTTTCACGCCACTGGACGTCTTCAATAGCCAATAAACAAACGGTAGATAGTGAAACATAGGTCATCTTGTAAGTGGACTTTGCGACAAACAGTTATCATTGAAGTAGCCAAGAGAAAGTACACTATGAATGAAAGGTGACTACTCCACCGACAACTTATTATAAGTAAAACAGTAAAACTCCAAATGTGTAAACTACATGGACAACGTTTCGTCTAACAGACTTTTTCAGGTCTCTACTAAAACTTGGCTAAACTAAAGTCAGAGAGCTACAGTCTTGAAGAAGTCTGTTAAAGGGAAACGATGTCACTGAAGTTTCCACATTTGGCGTTTTACTTAGAATGTACACTATTATGAATGCATGGAATTCCTTAGTCCACCCTTAGAAGTAAGACCTTATAAGACACTACTCAAATCCATTGGATGAGGGACCTTAGACAGCAAATCACGCCGCTTGACCAATAATTGCTTTTTGACGAGAGCCGACGATACAATCCTAAACGATTATTTATGTCTTAGCTAATGTTTCCTATTGTCGGTTTGCTAGTAATTTATTATGTCAGTTGTAAGCAAGTGCCAACCTTTTACTACAGTTTTTACTACTGCATCCAACACATATTTTAACTTCTGGAAAGACATTTTCCTAAAAATTCCACTACACATTTGTTTGTATAAGCAACTCGATTTTCAGAGTTAGGGCTAAGGTTGCTAAGGGTATGATACATTTTCAGGGCTAAAGTTGCTTAACAGGTTGCTAAGGTTATTTTTTCTTTGAGATACCGAATCATGAAATCACCGAAAAATTTCACACACGTCCAGACATTGCCAAAACTAAACTAATAAGTTACCTTGAGATATTTATTTTAAATCAGAAAAGAATTCAGCTGTCTTTATTTTTAAGAAAATTTGTAATTTTGTTCCGGGAAATATGGTTGATAACTAACTGTCAGGACTGAGGTTGCTAAGCATTTTTTGGCTAATTTGAGGGCTGAAGTCTTAGCAACTGGGTTGAGTATAAAAAAATGTGTAAACGATTTCGAATCCTTGCCCTTCTACCGCTGCGTGTGCTCAAACAACTAAGCTAGGTGACCTCTGATGTTAACATCTATTTCTCTAGTCGCCAAATTAGCTTCCATTTATCGACCGATGTGCATTGACGGTCAACTCTACGCGATTGGAGACCAGCCTCTCTGCGTCACGTGAGTTGACCACAGATGGATTGTTATTCGGCCCGTCACATGGTATTATCGGAAGGGGGAAGGGGGTTGAGGTGTCAGTTTTTTATAAACACTGCAGAACAAGAAAATATGTCACTACCGGGGTGTAAATTCGGGACCCAACTTATAGTGATGTGT
The DNA here is from genome assembly GCA_010016025.2 of Alatinidae sp. Z8VKAUB7J3. Taxonomy (NCBI): domain Eukaryota; kingdom Metazoa; phylum Cnidaria; class Cubozoa; order Carybdeida; family Alatinidae; species Alatinidae sp. Z8VKAUB7J3. The sequence goes on along the minus strand of JAAAKM020006971.1, from coordinate 5,911,190 downwards.
ACTCTACCACCTGGGATAGATGACCTCCCATATCAACATACTTCATTTTGTTAGTCGCTAAATTCGCTCTCATTACAAGAAGGATGGTGGTGGCCAAGACAAGAGGGATACTGCAGCAATGAAACCTAACGTTAGTATTTTCGCGTTAGTAATCACAGGATTTGGTAAAAATGGGCTTTTTAAGGTTTCCACGAGCCAATTTTTACCTATTTTTTCTTGAACACACACAAATTTTGTATCTGGAAGTTGTGAATTTATAAGATTCTCTACTGGCTACGTGAAATTTTATATTCTAGGCAAGGGAACGGAGACAGGCTGAAAGAACAAGAGTATAATGTGAATCACCTTGACAATGAACGCCATTTCCACTGTATCCAACATTGCACGTGCAATAGAATGATCCTTTGGTGTTGTTACAGTGACCATTGACATGGCAGTTATGGGTATTGCTAGTACACTCATTGATGTCTGCATGACGAAAGAGAAATGGCAAAACAATGTCAAGATGAAAGAAGCTTATTATCGTACTGTGGAGCTCACGGTGAGAACAAAATTGCATTTAACGCTAGCTAAACGCAGCATTTAAAATATAAGAAGTAGAAAAAAGAGTGAAAGGACTATAGGAAAGATATGTTACATGTTTTTAACATGTAGGTCTATGACTGATATTTAACTTTTGTCTAGGTTTTTATCTTTAATGTCAAATTAAAATTCCATAAATATGTCTAACAACACTAATGCACTTTTTTAGACGGTACCATGGTAGGCTTTTGATAGTCAGCAATTACACCAATTAACAAGGCTTACCACCAAAATTGTGTGACTAGGTCAAGAGGGTGCAACTTTGAGTTTACTTATCAAGCACTTATTTGCTCGAATCCCGTTATTGAAAAGTTCTTCTACGACGATAAATAGTCTGCTAAATTTATGCTCTCGAGAAACTGAAAGAGTGATTACTTTTGTTGTTATTATTTATTTCATACAATATAAGCTAAGCCAACTCTTAAAATATCAAATTTTGAATTAACTTTTCGTAATCTATCATAGTTTATCAGCAGTTTTCGTTTCATGGTATAGGAGCGCATTCAGTATCTTCAAAAAACGTAAATTTGAATTTCATTCATTGGTCACTTCTCTACTTTTGTCAACAATTCTACCATCTTTTGTTAGATAAGATTTCCTTCTTTCAATGGCCAGTCGCTGTTCTATTACCTCCTCCATATATGATATTCCAAATTTAATTCGGTGCACCATGCCAATTTTTATATAGGCATGAACTTAACATTTTTAAAAGCCATTTGTTGCTTTTTAACAAACAATCCATGTCTACTGATGTCAATTTACTCCCTGATATAATATGACATTCTCACAATGAGGGAAGGAATTATCAGAAAGGTGTTATTTTGAGGCGGGTTCTTATTTTATCTTAGAATGCTCTAGGCAGCTCCTTTTTTAGAACTGACCAAACCTGCGTAGTGTAGACAGAAACACTAAATTTTCAAATTTTAAAGGGTTTGTACTGTTTGCACGATTCCTTAATTGGACGATCTATCTATCACGTGGTTTTCAAATTCTATGCCTACTCTACCTACAATACAAAAACATGCATCAAGCACGTCATAATATTAAATGTAATAATTTTCCAGTTCTTATTTTAAACTAACAATTTCTGTTTCAGAACGAATTTGTCCCATGCATCATATTTAGAAAATAGCCAACTGAAATAGTTTTACGTGTCAATAAAAGGGGCTAATAATGTATTTTCTATTAAACGCTAATTTACGCAACGACATGAAATCCTAATTTCTTTTGCAATTGCGTAGTTTTAATATAATATTGCGACAATTGATGTACGATCGTTGTATCTGATGAAATCAATTAACTCAACTCATTTGATGATCACGTCTTCGATTGGAGTGTAATCAAAGAGAGTAAGGCTGCTGTGATGTTCATGACACTAGTGCCAGCCTTTCCAATGTATATACGCGCTATGTAATGACGTATTCCTAAGATTTGTATAAGGAGGAGTTTATGTAAAGACGTTATCTTCTAAGTTGTTAGTTAAAGGTATACAGGAGTTCTCCAGTATAGAACTCATTGAAAGCAACTCGTATTCTTGATGTACTCACTTCTTCGTCGGTGCATACACTACAGCTATCCCAATTAATATTAGCTTAGAAAATAACACTAGAGGAATAGAAAATTTGTCACCTCCGGGGATCGAACCCGTGATCCACGCTTTTGCGGCGTGCGCTCAACAAACTAAGCTAGGTGACCTCCGATCTTATCATTGTTTTTCTAGTCGCCACATTAGCTCCCAATCATCCACCGGTGGACATCAACATCCAGCTCAACACAACTAGAGGCCAGCCCCTCTGCGCCGTGTGACTTGACCAAGGATGAACTGCTCTCCGGCCGTCGTCAATGCAAAGCCCACTAAAGTTAGAACGTTTCTATTTCTCTAGTGTTCTTTTCAAAACTAACATTTCAAATCTTCTCTTTATGATGATACCAAATTAATATATGTATTTGTGGTGAAATGAGTTACCTTGGCAATGTACACCGTTACCGCTGTATCCGATATGACAGGTGCAATAAAAAGACCCCTTTGTGTTGTTACAGTAACCGTCAGCATGGCAGTTATGAGTATTGATGTCGCATTCATTGATGTCTAAATCATGGAAAAATAGCAAATAATGACATAGATAACTGAAATGAATAATGTAGATCTGATGTAACGATAGAAAAACGTTTGCAAGGCTGAGTATCACCTCTTAACAGAAGAAAACAACACAAAATATATAAATGATGGTGGTTTATTTTCATCATGATTGGATTTGAATCTTAAATGCATTGAATCCATGAGTGCAAATAATTGTAATATATAATTATATAACATTTATCCTTCCATTTTTACTAACTTTTAATAAATGTTGGGCGTCTCTTCCTAAAAGAGAGTCCTGAAGTTTCTTTTCTGGCCAAAGAGTGAAATATTTTCCAATTTTCATAATAACCGCGCATGCGCATAAGCATAATTATTCCATACGAACATGACAAGAAAGCATGCTAACGTCGTACCTAGAGATGACGTTACGTTTATGTATATACCCGTTTTTATCAACATATATACCGCAAAATATGTAATTTCTAGTAATAATCATTATTCAAACAAAGTATGATCTGAAAGTAGTCTGGGATCTACTTTGTGCCTCAACCCAGTCACGTGACTTTACGTCATTTGTGGTATATTAGATGAGACACTTTTCTTTTCTTTTCTTTTCTTTTCTTTTCTTTTCTTTTCTTTTCTTTTCTTTTCTTTTCTTTTCTTTTCTTTTCTTATCTTTTCTTGGACTGGGTTCTTGAGGGGTTTTCTCGGGCATTCCTCTACTGGAAATTAAGAATTATGTGCTTTTTCGAATAGCCTGATATCAAGCATGCCGCCAACCAAACCTGCATATGTTAGTAATTCGAGACTGAGTACCAACGCAATGTCCCAATAAGGTTCTGGACACAGGGATCGAACCCCAAACCTATTTGGCTCAAGATCAACTTTTTTATCATTTTGGCCAACAAGATTTTTTTCTTTTCTTTCTTATTTTTGGATGTATTTTTGTTTTTGTGTTTGTTTGTTATGGGGTTTTTTGGCTTTTGCTTTTGCTTTTGTCGGACATTCTCTCTTGGAGGTAAAGAATTAAGTACTCTTTCGAAGAGCCTGATTTAAAGCATGCTGCTGGCCACCTCTGCATATGGTAGTAATTTCAGACGGAGAATCCAACACAAGATCACAACAAGGGTCTGCTGGACATCGGGATCGAGTCTAGAAACTTTCTGGCTCAAGATCAACTTTTTATCATTTAAACCACCTCGTCCTACTCATTACCAGAGCTTAATCTTCCCAAAAATATTAGCAAGTGAAAATGTTGCTGATGATGGTAATACACTGTGATTATCAGGGGAAGCGCCAATGGGAGGAAATGGAGGGCTCTATTTTTGGCCAAGTCATATTTTTCCAATGCAAATAAAGCAAAGAATACAATGAAACAGAAAAAAGAGAAAAACATAGTTCTTTTTCAAATCATAATACCACAAGATGCAAAACATCTACCGTTTATCGTTTGGAATAAAGAAACGGAAACCTTTCGTAATACCTCACCTCCCTCACACTTTTGACTTGGTGACAAGGCTCCTATTTTTAAAGATCGTTAAAGCAGTTACATGCTACCAAGTACCAACCACTGATTGTTCTTAGTTTCGGTCCAGTTTAAGCCTTAATGTTTGTAAAATAAATGCTTGCGTTCTTATAAACCAGTGTTTCTCAACAGGGGTCCAGAGACCCCCTTAAGGGGCATTTGAGATTTAATGAGGGTAAAATTGAGGCAGGGGTACTCGGGGGGCCAACGTACAGCCGGGCGGGTCAACAGCTAACAGCTAATAGCAAGTGCCTTTGCTTTTCTTGAGTCAGAACATCAAAGGCAAACAAAGGGGTGCACACATTTAGTTTGAAACCTGGTAGGCAAGTTAGGACTCCTTATTGACTGTTTATTTCATGTTGTAGGCTTTTAATATTGGTAAGGAGAAACAATACCAAATTCCGATGGAACTCAGGGGAGGGGGGGGGGTACGTAGAAATTTTAGTAGCTTAAGGTTAGTAATATACCTTTTGAGGTTAGGAAACCCTATTATAGACTACCAGGAGGAACATCTGGCGTTGCTCCTGCACTAATTGAGTAAGGAGCAAACATTTGCAGTGCCTTCTTAATTGTCATGCTGAAGCTTAATTTTACTGAAAACTGATTTCATTTTAAGTCAAATGAAAGATCTGTTCCAATGAAATACACACTGAAACACCCTTGGGGGGTCTGGAGGGACCCGATGACCCCCATATCCACGATTTGGGGGTCAATACGTTTTACGCATTATACTAAAGTTTGGTCTCCTGCAGCACGAAAAAAAGTTGCAAAGTTTCAGACGCCCCCTGGATCAACCCTGAAGGGAATAGGTGTTATCGACCAGTCTCACACCTGCCCATGGGTTTCAAAATTTAGTCTACAAAGTTTTGGGCGGTTTGGTCAAGAAGTGTAGGAGGAAAAGAGTAATATACAAATCTAGATACATCCGGACATATTGAGTCATATGTGTTACTGGCAAGAACACTTGTAACTGACTGTGTCTTCTCAAAAAGAGAGGTTATGATACCAATACCTCCAACACGGTGCAAAGGAATAGAGACAGCCCGTTTTTGGAACATATTGCAGGGATAATCGTGATTACTCAGGGACAACAATTTATTTACACGTTGTTTTATTTATAAGCAACTCTATCTTCGGGGTCAGGCCTCGAGTTGCTTAGCAATTTTCCAAAATTAGGCCTGGAGTTGCTTAAGTAGTTGCTTAGGTATCACTACAGGTTATCGTCGAATTTCGTTGTGCTGTCGGTGTGTGTCAACTCCACGACGATGTCGACGATGCAATAATTTATGACGATTTTGAAGGTGACGAAGATGAGAGAGATGCCGAGCTTAATGTAAATGATGAAATACCAAATGATGGTTGGAGCTTTGATCTCTATGCTTGACACATTGCCAACAGTGTGGTATTTGTTGTATATCAACAGTTTGTAATCAATTCTTGATGAAAAACGTTTCATGATGTGTTTTTCAGGAAATTCCAAAATGATCCTTCCTGAATTTGAGGCCTGGAGTTAGCCTAGCTCGTTGCTTAGATTTTGGACCAAATCAAGCCTCACACCTAAGCAACTGAGTTGCTTATATAAAGAAAAACGTGTACCTAATAATGCGCCAGAAACCCTTTCCTTCGTAAAAATAAAAAATACTAGACGAATAAGCCGAAGATATATACGTTGTCATATGGAAACATTTTGTACTCGAAGCTGTCTTTATACGAGTTCCACCTTCTAGCAACCGCACAAAATTGTCAATTGACAAATCCATTATCTTGAATGCAAAATGACGCGACATTGGAACCTCCTGCTCTAAACTGTACGCCCCTTTTCTGAATGGCCTGGTGTTCACTAACTACGGGCTAGGAAGATGCTTTTGGATGTTATGGTGTAGGAAAGCAAAATCATAAAATATGCAAAAATAGACTTACATTTTCTATGTTTGAATCCACCTGCAGAAGTGCAGTTATGCTGTTCCAATTTCAATCACCTTTCTTAATCCTCCTGAAAAGTAGAGAAAGACAATCTTTGCATTTAAAAGCTTTCTAAATTGTTTAGTCTTGGTCAAACATCTATAACTCTTACTGAAGTTATTTGTAGCTCTTCGTCCCAAGATTCGGTGCATTAATTTCAAAAATTTTAAAAGATAAATACGAGACATGCGAATGCCTTGATCACGGATTCGATCCCCGGTGGTGACATATTTTCTCTACTGTCCTTTTCAAAAATGACATAAACATTTAATAAGTAGGAATATTTATAAATAACAAATATATCTAAGGTTCTACAACGAAATGAGCATGAAAGGTTACCTATATTAGTTGTCTTCACATTTCCCCAATTTTTTCAAGGATATACATTTTGCCAATGATTAAAATAGCTTGCATTTCTCAAAACGAGTTTTAGTAAGCTTAAAATTTCAAGGACTAAATAGGAAAGAAAAATATATAGCAAGGTCAATTTTGATTCAGAATGAATGGGGGTGTCTACACATTGCAGAATGTAACCAATGGTGTTCTGTCTAATCTTACAAAGATGTATGAATCATTTTGATCCAGTGTAATGGTAGCACATAGGCGTTGCAACAACAATCACCATGGTTTGATTCCTCGATTGTTGTTCTGTACGTTTCACCGTGAAGCTTTCACAAACATGTTGTCCTCCAATCATGTCAGAGGTTCAAGTTTAATCGTTTGACTTGTCCTGCTCCCATACTCTTAAGCATGCCAGAGCAATTGCTTTTTTACCGTTCCTAAGCCACCCTCTCAAATGTGTAATGCCATGAGTTTAGTCTATTCTCACTTTCGTTCTAAGAGCTAGGGCGAATTCTGCCAAATAGTGCCACTTACGAATTATTCCCACTTCATAACTCAAATGTTTTGTCGCAAAGGAGAATCTCATCTAACGTTTACGACATTCTCTCGTCCTAAATGGATTAAAACATGATTTAAAAACCGTCATTTTTATTAATTTTTTATCAATTCTACTTTGAGACGTGATACCAAACATTTCATGTTACACATTGTGCCATGCACGCCTTGCGGTATTATAACATTATGAGATGGACTAAATTGATGGAAATCCTTATAACAATTTTGAGTTAGGGTGTGAAAGTTTCCAGAAAGCAGCCTATAAATGTGGAATTAACGGTAAAATATAAAATTCTTGGACAGAACCCCCAAACCCTTAAAAGTAATGACCCAGGTCCTTCACATTCAGCCTACTACCGTTTGAAAACGTGATGCTCTATTGGCGTCAGAGCAAAACTCACTATAAGATACTATTAAACAATATAGTGTTATATAGTGTAAAGTAACATATAGTGTAAAGTAACATTAAATTATAAAGGGAAACAAAGATAAAAGTAATGATAATGAATAACAATAATCAATAATAATAATGATTAGTAGTGATAACAATAATGACTGATGATAATAGATGGGTTATGATTTATAAAAATTAACAATAATCATCTTAAATAATCATAAATATAATTATAATTATTATTAATAATTTTTTTCAATTTTTAGAGGTGCGCTTATTCAAGGTAGCGCCCTTATTCGGGGGTGCGCTTATTCAAGGTAGTGCCTTTATCTCAATTTTATATACAAGATTCTTTAATGCAATGCAAAAGTGCCATCCAATATAGGGTGTCCATATTCTAGAATAGTTGTATTTGTTTTCTACCATTACCTGAGGGTGCACTTAATCGAGGGGGTGCGCCTATTACAAATTTTTGCTCGGAGGAGGTGCGCTTATTTGGAGGGTGCTCTTATTCGAAGGGGGTGTGATAAGTCGAATAATTACAGTACTTTAAATTTTAAAGAGTTTAAAAGGGAGAGAGGCGGTCCACTCACAAAACATGAGGAATGTTAAATGCGGGCTCTTCGAAGCATTTCTCGTTTTGACCAATTCCCACGATTTAACATAACAGAGCTGTAAAGTAGGTAATGAATAGAAAATTGAACAATACTGAAGGCGGAAAATCGTTCTGTTTTTTGCTAAATACCATTAAGGAAGGATAATAAAAGATTCAAAAATGGTTATGTTTTGATCAAGAGGGGGCTGTGCCTTCCAATAACACACGTATCACTTTTTCCTACAGTCTGTACCAAAATATGAAACGGAGGTTTTTACAACATAATACAACTGTAAACGGTATGCATTATTTTAAATTAGATAGTATTAAAAACGTCAACATAAAATATTATGTGAGTGAAATTTTATATGGGAGCAAAAAATACTGCAAAAAATATGAATTTTAATATCTTGACCAAACGCTTCTATTCACAATATTAAATAATCATATTTTAACCATAAAACATGTAGTTTTCACGCTGGAAACATGAGCAGCTTTCATAGAAGTCCTCGAAAGATGTCGTTAGATTTAGCTACAAGCAGAAAAACACGTGGAAAATATCTAACAATAAAAGCAGCTGCCATGTCTACTTTTCTTAAGGAAATTTGCAGAGGATGTACGAAAGGAACCCATTAGTTGTGTTCAGCATGTTTCTGTGTGCAGTACTTTCAATTCCCCATTTATATTCACTTCATTCCTGGTCATAGCCGGAAAAACGTCAAGGCTGTACCTCGCATTTCACCACACATTACACTACTAAATTGTATATTCACTGATTTTTAATATTCTCCTTGGGAGATAATCGCCATCTAAGCTTCTTAACTAAATTCAAGAATAAGTGAGCGAGTACAGCGAAACGACAGGTCACGTAACCTCGTAAGCGTTTGTCTTCTCAGACATCTTTCTAAAAACACTACTATACTGTAACTCCGCTTGGAACTACCTTGTTGACTCTTTGATCATCGTTCTTAGCTACTCGTTATCTTCATGGTCTCTTCTTTAAAGGGCCGCAAACATATCGATTTTTTCCCCAAAAAACGTTGTTTGGACGTTTTGGGGGAAGGGTTTTTCTCAAGACGTTTTGAAATTGAGATCATACATCGAAAAATGGTCCTACAAAAATAAAAAGATACTAACAAGATTTTTTTAAATTCAACTCAACAATGACATGAAATCGACTTGCAACTAAACTCAACAGTACTACGAGATCAACTGAATAACAATCCTAATGTCGAAAGTATCACAGCTTCGACATTTATGACTTTCGCAATTATGTAAAAAGGAACTACTTCTCAAATTAAGTTCTTTTGGGTGTTGGGCGTTTTGTGGGCCGAAGAGGTAGGGGCGTCTAAATGAAAACGTTAAAACGATGTTGGCGAAAAATCGATTTGTGTGCGGCCCCAAACTGATCGTTTCTGTATTCTGTCTTTTACCTATTTCAGGCAAAATTCCCTGCAAAATGGTATCAAAAGTAGGTGACGTCGATCATCAGAATTCTTTTTTAAGCATTTTGACTATAATAAACTAGTATTACCATCGCAAGTGTAACTCCGCTTAGAGCTAATTTTTTGAGCCTTTGATCATCGTTCTTAGCTACTCGTTATCTTTTATGGTCTCCTCGTAAACTGATTGTTTCTATATTCTGTCTTTTACCTATTTCAGGCAAAATTCCCTGCAAGGTGGTATCAAAAGAGGGTGACGTCGATCATCAGAATTCGTTTTTTAGCATTTTGACTATAATAAACTATTTTTTACAAGATATGAAACACTTTCGTTTAAGACCGTAACATAAACAATAGAATACATTAACAACTAACAAGAGACATACTAGAAGATGGAGAGGGGAAATGAACTTTTGTTTACGTTAAGTGACTAATTATAGACCCCCACTAATTAAAGACCCCCTTTTTTGATGCCTTCAATTAATTACAGACCCCCTCTATATATGTAGAAAAACGGCAGATATGGATTACGTCTTCTTGGGATAGTCTCTCCACGAAAATCATTGTTGGGTCATTCAAGTTCTGTGCGCTCACTTTACCTGTTGACGGCTCTAATGATGACAAAATACAGTGTGTTAAGGAAAGTCAACCGTGCAAAAAAGGTGTGCAACGCCTCAAAGAGCAAATCGGCACTCAGAACGAGCCTTTTCTTGGAAATCCATTTGTAACCACAGAAACGGAACGCGAAATGTGTGCTTCTGAACATTTACGTATTGATAATGATTCGGACATCGAAGTCTGTTTAATTTCCACTGAATGTATGCAAACGATTTTTCGTTTTGCCTGCAATTCAGTGATGAAAAGGTATTGGTGTAAACTATAAATGTAAACTATAAATGTAATGATGAAAAGTATAAATGTACTTTATACATGTACAATGTTTTTCTTTAAACTCTATATGCTCTTTTTTATCAAAACTTTGTTCTGCAAATTAAAGAGCCCCTCTAATTATAGACCCTCCTTTTGGTGCCCTTAATTAATTATAGAAGGGTCTATAATTAGAGGAAATATGGTAATTTTAAATATTTATCTTCTGTTCGGTCGTGACTTTTTAAGCAAAATAAACAAATGCAATCTAGATACAGTTCGGGTAAGTCAGGCTATCTTTTCACCCTTACAAATGCATAAAACTGGCGCATGCGCATAGGGTAAGAAACGTAAATGTGAAAAGAGGTCTGCGCTACAAGTTTGTATTAGGACACACATCACAAGGTCTAATGTAACGTACAAACCAGAGAATCGTGTCGTAATCTCATCCATAAACACGGAGTACAAAACCCCTTGAAATATTTCAAAAAAGCCTAAAACGGGCCAGATACAAACTCGTCAGAAGGCAATGACGTAAATCATTACAATGCAATATGAGTTGCCGTGTTAAAATTTCTTCTTATAGTTCTTCTAAGCTTATTAACATGTTATTGAAACAGCAGAGGTGCAACAGGCTACATTGCTAATACGTAGTACATGATGTTACAACCAGAGATGCCGTGGAGAGGAGATCAGCCCCCTGAGCCCCCTTCTTAAAAACTTGATAAATGTGGGGGTGGGGTTGAGCCCCCTTTCGACATTTAGTTTTCGGTTAATGTTACTAGAATTTTATTCATTTTGTGAATTGTTTGATGAAGGTTATTTTGATATTTGGTTGGACATTTTCGGCTGTGTGAATATTTTCACTTAATTCAAAATTATCTTTCGTAGCAGCGTAGAGGAGAATGCTAGTGGGCGTGGCATATGCTGCTCATCACACAACCCCATACTCTAAAGTTTTTAGGACGGTACTTCTGGTTACAACAACATGAAGGCTCTAATTTGACAAAGTCAAATTTATGCTTGATAAAGAGGTACTATGACATATTAAAACAATTTTGTCATGTTTACTCTTGTCTTCATTTCAATACTTATACTTCCATCTTTCAATCCCAAAATAATGGCAATTGTATTGAGACTTCACATTGAGACTTTTCCTCCAACTTTAAAATTTTAACTAATTTTGAAACTGAAATGATCGTGTTACTAGTGCACCAATTTTGGCATCCAATCAGCCTAAAAAATTATAGCAATCTGACGTTGTTAATGAATTTCAGAACATTATGATATAGAATCTTTTTCTTTTGTTTTGGTGAAAGCCCAATGTCCAAAGAAGCCCAAAACACTGCCACTTCCAAAAAGCTGGAAAAAATCTAAGCATCAGAAATGGAGCTCAGTAGCATACTAAAGTGATGACGTCAGAAAAAACTTTTTTTCGAGGAAACGCAATTATAACTATATCACAGTGTTAAACCTACCACCAAATGCCCGTTTACAAAATATTGGGTTCAAATGTTTTATCAGCTGCGAGAAACGGCTGTTTGAATTTGGAAAAGGCCCTAAGGAAATACTGTTAATTTTGTTAATTTAACAGTTGTTAATTTAAAAAGGCTTTGATAGGCATGATTTAAAGTTTGAAGGAGCGTATCTCAGCTTAAGGTATGGTTGCCAAATCTGGACATCTCTGTTATCTATTTCAACAAAAAGAAAGCAACGAGTTGAAAAATTTATCAAATTTCTTACATTCATTAAATCGTGACGTCACACCTTAGTACTCTATTTTGACAGAGATCTCGCTGCCATGGCAACCTAGGTGATATAAAAGATCTTCAAACAGCCATTAGCCTCTCTCGAGTGTCTGATTGTTGCAGCTGTGTACACATTTTCACTGATATTGATAATGAGGTCTCTTCGCTGTAGCCCAGGCCTCAGAAACAGGGTAGGTGTTGAAATCAGATAAACCTTTCATAAACCTTTACTACTAAAAATTAAATTATCTCCTCTGGTAAAAGTTGCAAAACGTGTTCATTATACTTACTGGGACGGGGAAAGGTAAGGCAGATGGGGGACGGGGAAGTGTGCTGGGTTCAAATTCAATTTGTCACATTTCACTGAGGTGCCCTCGGTCATTGTGCGGAAAGATGTGTCTCTTGTCGATATGTATATCTTACCGTGGCAATCAATTTCAATTTTGATAAAACTGAAAAGTGGTCAGGGAAGAAATTGAAATTTGGCAAGTCTTTGAGGGCATGTCCCCCTGCCACCCTCTCCCCACGTCCCTGACTTAGGATACCCTTTAAAAACTTCACTCAAAGCTCTGCAGTACTCTTTTCATTCTGGTACCACTCCTCTAGAATGAGATGGTACAAAATTCATTTTTGTGTACCTGTTGTCAAGGTAATCTCAGTCCTTGCAATAGGAATGCCTAGACACTGCGGATTATTAGGACATCGTACACCAGGTAGGGGTTTAGTACGAGAAGCACTCCACTAATGAATAAAACCTCCTCGGACAATATAGTCTTACGGTATCCTATTTCATTAAACTGCCCATAACTATTCAGTGGAAGCCTCGGTGACTGTGAACTCTCTGTCAAAATATGTAGCAAAAGCTAGAGTGTCTGCAGTGAATTTCTGAGTACACTTGAAACTTTACTTTTGCTAAAGTTTAAGAAACACAAAGCAAAGGCTTATATAGCAGTGTTTATAACCCATTAAAAGGTAATTTGTCAACAGCATATTTCCAACGCTTTGATTCAGTCTGCTATTTTGTACTTTCCCTCAACTCTGTCGGTTGTAAATTTGGAAAAGGTTAACATTAATACGTGATAGTAGTAGTAGTAGTAGTAGTAGTAGTAGTAGTAGTAGTAGTAGTAGTAATAGTAGTAGTAGTAGTAGTAGTAGTAAGCCCTTTAAAGTAAAAGAGTTTTATTATTTTCCTTTGTTATGAAATTTTGCTGAAGTAGACGTATCTTGAAACACGATTCTCGACTTAGGTTCCATAAGTATGGAAAATAGCCACTTTGATTTCTTGTAAATACCTCTATAGCAAAGCTGTTATCAAAACGTAAAGGGAAGTACATATTGTTTGTCTTGATACAAGATTTCTGATATATTAGGCAGGATACGTTATAAGCATGTCTAAACAGTGACTTAGTATTTCGAATAGTAAGTCACTGCGTCTAAATCTCGCTGTTTTAGGCTCACCAAATGTATAAATCCGCAAAGAAATGTTTCTTGAAAAAGCCTTCCCTCTCCAGTACAAATAGGGCATTCCCAATTAAATTAAAAAGAGCAATTTTGTGATATCTGCTATTTCGATTGGTAATGAGCTTCTTTCTTCGATCAAAGAAAGAAATTCCTGACTCCTTGACCTTTTCGGACGACACTGGTCACAGAAATCGTCCGCAAAAAAAGAAAGAGAATTTATAGGAAAAAACAACGATTTTTAAAAGAAACACATAAATAGGTAACACGTTTTTAGTTACTCGTGTTGTTTAGAACGTCATGCATTTCAACCATAGTTGGTACCCGGAATACGTCATAAACATTTTTATTTCCATAATGTTTTAAATTTACTTCTGACCCAAAATAAGGACCAATCTCATGGATAGAAAATATTTTCTTAAACTTTGAGCTATCCCATGAAGCTATTTTTAAGCATCTCTCTTTACTAACTTTAACTAAATTTAGCAAACTACAAATATACTGAGTATATATAATTCAACAATCAACATTTTTAACTTGATGCAAATTTTGGTACTCAGCACAGTCAGTCACATCTTGTACTGCAATTAGTTAAAAATCTAGTTTCACATTTCAGCTGACTTATCAATTTTGCATCTTTGCTAGGACAATGCCTCTCTATAGCCAACTAGCGTTGCTATAGTACAGGCAACTTACTGCCTTGGCCCCTTTACAGCTTTACATTGGTACAATACTTTTTCCCAGTAAGCATGTTCACATACTTTGTTCTTTTTTCTGAACATGATCTACAATAAAATTAAGAGCGACACACAAAAAGTCAAAAACATGTTAGAAAGAGACAGGGAAATACGACACGTGGGACAAATACCTTTGGTATCTAGATAGTTTGTTTGGGTAATATTTTTCTATATTCAATTGCCTCCTCTCAAGAATGGATGCGGGATACCATGATTCGAATGCTTGCAAAAGATCTACTTGCTTTCCCAGCATACGTATATATGCAGTTTTTCTTATCGTTTCAATGTCTCCCACTGCAAGGCCGATCTACAACAAATAAGGATGATCTGTCACTTATGGTGGCATTTTGTGATCATATTATAAAGTTTAAACTTTCCAATATGACAAACTGAGGGACAAATCACATCTCAACTTTTTTTCTTGGTTGAAAAGTTTTGTATGGTTCTGATAACAACTGGTAACGACAAATCACTCAGATGAATACTACAGCAAAAAAACTCTTGATAAATATTTGTAGCGTTCAAAACGTGTACGTCAAGAAAACTAAGATTATCAGATGTATCTGAAAAAGAGAATAACTTTAACCCTATTCAGTACGGGGGTAATTTTACACCCTCCTCCCCTCCCCCTTAAGTCAAACTACCCCAAATATGTCTCGATAAGTAAATAGCAGAAAGGTTGTTTTTGCCTTAGAAAACATATTGACTAAATGTTGACGTTAAGCTAGTTCCATACCTTCAGATGCGGCGAATTTCCAAAATCTAATACAGTCAGAATTCAAACATTTTCCCCGATCAATTCTTACTAAGACTCAAAGGAAAAGAATAAGTACAAATATTCGTACTTTTACAGGACCAAACTGTAACCAACTTCCTAATTATATTTTCTTTATTATACGAAAAATGTAAAACACCAAAAGATGAAGATTTTGGCGGGTTTTACTAATACAACACAAATCATAAAAAAGGTAACCTGAATCGCTTTATAGATTTTATATCATTGCTTGTATATCTAGGTCCATATTACAAAGCACAACTATATGAATATTCAAAAAATGCTTATGTAATGTAAAAATGTATCCTTAATTATACAAATATACCTCTCCCTTAATTCAAAGTAAGTGATATGCCACAAAAAATTTGCAGGTTTCGCAAATTTTGTCCAAAAAGTGCTGATTTCATCAGAAGTTTCAACTTTTGAATTTCACCAGCTCCTGAGTTTTTAGCTGTTCTGAACTTTGGTCAGGGAGTTGGCGGGGTAGTTTTACATCAATAAAAGAAACACGATCTGAATAGGAGTTATAGGAAAAAACCCTTCTGAAACAAGTTGAAAAAGTAATCCTTATTACAAAATGCAAAATCTACTGGTCTTTACTTAGCTTGAAAGTAATGAAATTGATAAAATAATAATTGTGTTAAACAAAAACTTACCAACAAATTCATCATGATGATTGGCATTGTTATAAGGAAAGCAATCAACGTTAGAAATGATATGGCTTTGTGAGGAAGCAGTGGCAGTCCTTTGGAATTTTTACCAAACATTGCTTCAGAAAATTGGCTTTCATAATCGATTTCCCCAATGCTCATGGTAATAACTTTCATGAATGAAAATTGAGGTGCACTAAATGAGATTTGATTGGCCATTAACAAGTAAAATGACAGGCCAAAAGCGATAACCAGGATAATGTAGACCGATAAGACTTTAAGCACCGATTTCATTATTTGAAAGAACATGATGACATAAATTCCAATTGCATTATACCGTTGGAGGTAAAGAAGACAGTTTATCCATGCCAAAAGGATGCTGATAGCACCTGCATTCCAATGCAAATGTCCGGGAGTTGTGTCTTTTCTTTCAGATTTTCCAAGAAAGGATGCAACAAAGATGATAGTTGAAATATATAACGTTATTTCCACGTAATTGACGAAATCTCTAAAATAATTGACTTTTTGCAGTCCAAGTTGCATTAGTTCCTTAATAAGTTTCATTACACAGAAAACAATAATAGTTATTGCCAGTGCTTGATTTCCAGATCTAACACTCTGTTCATTAAATGTTACATTTCTATGTAACACCTTCACTTCTGCTTCCTTGTAGCTATAAAAGACGAGAATAATATTATTTAATGATGATAGTCGATCAATTATATTTGATTTATTTGTGTTATAAAAATATTCTTACATGTACTATATACGCATTCATAGTTAGAATAACAAGAGCAATTGATAAAATACATAAATACAGCTGGTGGGAAAGAAACGGTGTCTCAGCCTCCTTGTAATCATAGTATACAACCAAAACGAGTTCGTCATCAAAAATACGTGTTGCTGTATATGACTGACCAAAGGAAGATTAGGAATGTGACACTTATAATCCCGGTTTATAGTCAATGATCAGATTGCAAACAAGTTACGAATAAACTAGTGTTACAAACGACCTTTGACTTCATAAGTAAACCTAGTCGTGGTTATAGATCGAGACAAAGAAGCAGCACTCTCGCCGTCATCTGAGGTGTATTTACCTTATTCCAGGCAGGCGTTTAGAAGAGACAGGGAGGGAGGGGGGGGGGTGCCGGCATCACACAAAGTTAGATAACGTCTGATCATAAAACAAACAGAACTTTACAAAAGCAGGCTTAAACCTTTGGCCACTTGATGAATTGATTTTATTGTGAAAATGTACGAAATTTTGACAATTATGCCGAAGTTTTAAATTATTTTAATTGTTTTTTAATTGTTTTTCCCGAAATTGTTATAGATTGTTATAGATTTTAACATCAAATGTTCGTTGTAAGGTCCTCGCTACCTTTTACATTACATTTCACTTCTTTGTATGCCATCTATTTGCTTATATTTTTTTAGTCAAACTCATCATCATCAACTATATAATCATATTTATTAGAATCACTTGTACAGAATAAAACGGTTTCACACTGTAATCATTGCCTTTTTAATTGCAATTTATGATAGCATGACAGTGTTGTGATGATGCAGTATTAGAGATGAAATTTGAAATGAAACGGCGTACAATGTCAAAACAAGCGAGGCTCGACGAAGAATTCTATCACATACGCATCGTATCCTAATTTCTGCTTGGCTGTTTTAAAAATGTTTGGTTAAACAATGCCTTTGTGCGGAGAGGGTTGGTATCAATGTAAAATGATACATAAGAGCAATTTTACAAAGATATAACTTTTATATGTTTTCATACTTTTTTCTACATTTTTTTATAATAAAAACTATATTTTAACTATGCTTAACATGCGTCGATGTTAACTTATGAGTAATTTTTGCTAATGAGGCATTTAGGCTACAATTAAACATGTCCATAATTATTTTAAAAATTCATACAATATATTTTATATTTGAACATAACACGATCAAGTTAATGTAAACCAATGTAAATCCAATTTCAAATTTTCTGATTCGTACTATCATGTCAGTAAAAAAATAATTTTTCTGAAAATCATATGTACAAAAAAATGACCAAATCTTCAAGGCCTTTTGGTAATAGGGACATTTGATTGTGATTTAGGGCATTTACTGGTTCCCTTTTAGTATTTCCATGGTATCGCAGAACATTTTACGTACAAATCTCCTCCCCTTTGCATTCTTCGGGGGTTGCCTTTTCAATAACTGTCGTAGGTTTTTAGTACCTTTTGTAAGAAAGTATCTATACTAACCTTTTGATTTCAATTGTTCGCCACTGGCTATCTCATACTGCTACACAAACAGCAAGGCCCTAAACGATCGGATAGAATGACCGCTGACGTTATTGTTAAAGTAATTTAAGATGTACTGCTGCGACTTAATACAGATTTATAAAATTCTCGTGGCCAGAGCCAGTCAAAATGATTATCGATGGTGCATTTGAAATGGTAGCAGAAATTGCAAAGTTAGGAAGGAAATCACCTCAGCGTAACAATGCATTTATGGCAAAATTTAGAAGGGAAATAAAAAGCCCTTCAAATGGCATTCATCAGTTTTGTCCTACACAATGGACCGCACAGGGTGAACCACTTCACTCCGTAATAAAAAACCATGCTCAATTGACGAAGTTATGGGAATGGCCCTTGGAAAAGGTACAAGACTCAGAGATGAAGGCCAGGATTAAAGGAATGCAAGCAGCAATGCCTCCCCTTGACTTTCTCATTGGCTGTCAATTAGAAGGAAGTTACTTGGATAGACTTATAACTTATCACGTACTCTGTAGCGTCAAAAAGTGTAAGCTGCCCAAGGACAACGACTTACATTGGATAAAATTAAAATAATTAGAAAAAATCAGAACAACGAAAGCTTTAAATTGTTCTGGAGTTCCGCTAATATAAATAAATAACAGTGGGGAGCAGACGAGCCAAAAGAAGTTTGTAGAAGAAAAACTCCTACAAGATTTGAAGTTGCGGCGGCAAATACTTATTACATTGCAGATACGCCAAAGGATATATATCGGACAACATATTTCGAGTGTCTAGACCATGTCACCACATTCATTGAAAGAAGTTTTGATCAAGAGGACAAAAGTTACACACCATTACAGGAGGTCATTTTAAAGTCTATCACTGGGATGCCTTACGATAAGGATTTAGATAATGTAGTCCATGTTTACGGGGGCGATTAAAAGTACAGCTGTCATTAATGCAAGAAACAGCACTAAGCTCTGGTTTGACATAAAAAATTTTACCACAGCCGATGATCTCTTGCTGCTTCAACAAATGGACCATCTCAGAAAACTGATGCTAAATGAAGTAGTCAACATGGCCAAAATATCACTTGTCATGCCAGCAACAAATGCAGTAAGTGAGCGATCTTTCTCCGCACTGAAGGAAATAAAAACGTACCTACAAACATAAACAACGGATTATAATCTGTTGAATCATTTACTTCTCCTTCACATCCATCACGAAAGATGTGATGAACTGGATTTAATTGCAACAGCAAACCATTCCATTAGCAAAATGACATTCGGAAAACCTTTTCGGAAAATTCGTCCCATCAGACATTCATATTGCTGGGAAAAAAGTTTTAAAATCCACTCTGACAGAATAGCTGGACGGAACGGATTGCATGACTTCGTACGCTTTTGTTATGTTAGCACTATAAAGATGGAATGAGATGTTAAAGAGATTGTAGAAGATCTTCATTTTCAGGCATCTGAGACATGCTTTATTTTGCAAAATTTCCTGCGTTTTAGCACCCACTATGTACCAGCAACTCATTTCTGCCGCCCTCCCTCCAATAGTAAAAAGCTTCCTACGGGCCTGCTTTATATCTAATATTATACTCTTTCATGTCCCATATGTGTTTGATGATTTATTTTCCAGCCTGCGTTAACTATCATTTCATTATTCCTTAAATCCGGCACTTTACAAACTAATGTAAACCTGTATCTCAGCAAAACAGTCTTTGTTACCGGCACTTTATAAAATACGTCGTTAAATAGTCGTTGATCTTCCACGAGTCAATGACTCTCAACACTGCCTTTACATATAAAAGCATATACGTTATTTTGATACGTTGCTCTTTGATAATACATTAAAAGTTCAACATTAAAGAACAACTTGCGATCACCGTGGGTTTAGGTTTGCATCTTGCATCACAGGGTCATTCTGAAAGAACCTGATCTATCTTAGACTCTCTTCTCCTCATTAAGCAAAAAGAATCTAGAGAGAAACATCACAACCATCGTGTAAGTCAAGAGTCTGAGAAGGCTCATCGAATAGGTGAAAAGAAAGCAACTACTTTGATCGACTTCAAAAGTCATTGAAATCAATACGCTTTGAGAGGCTCATGGCATGCTCACACAAATGGTCTAGTCCACAAGTAACTGTGTTGTCATCTGACAGGAAGTCGTTTATTTTCTTCATAGTGAATACTGGTCGCAGGGAGACACATCTGCCCTGTACATGTTTGAGATCAGATAGGAAAGAATCAGGATAGGAGACACAACTTTTCTTGCAATTTCTCTTCTTCGCCTCCTCTCTTCTTGGTCTAGGATCTTTCCTCTTAGTCTTGAATGTAGGCGGTCTTTATCAACAATCAAGAAGAATAGGCAGAGTCAACAACGCCGCTCTTATCATGTCCAAACATGATCCAGTTTACAGAGCAACCGACCTGATTCAATAATGGTCAGAGTTTTGCTTTCAGAAGGAGTAAGAGAGACTAATCTATACCTGGCTAGGTACATTTCACCGATAACTGATAGATAAATGCAGACGCAAGAGTTCAAGAGAGTGAAACGGGAATTAAAGACAACGGGGCTGAGATTAAATGAACAGAAGTGAATAACATTAAGTATGAAGTCAGAATCATGACATGGCTCTGTCCTAGTAGTCACGGATTACTTCAAGTACTTGGACTCCTGCATCAGGCCATCTCAGAAGGTCGTCCAAACATTAAAACAGTCAAGCCTCCCCAGCACTCTGTAAGCTAGAGTTTCAAAATTCGACGTGACTGCTGATCTTGTCGAGGTCGATATTTGTCACAACGGTTAAAGTTATCTTGCTTAATGGGACTGAAACTTGAAAACTAGAGTCATAAAAGATGACAAAGATCATTGATGGGTGTTATCAGCCTATGCGCAAACTTCTAAATGAAACATGGAGAGTTCATTTTAGGAATGAGCTTTGTACGGTAAAATCCTTTGAGCCCCAAGATACAAACTCGTCTCCTACAGATGGTTGGGCAGTGTGTGCAACATGTCATCTATTTTATATTATGCAGCAGGCTCAAAGCGTTAAACCAGCTTGGAGACAGTAATGCAGGTGTAATGATCTCTTAGACGTAAAACAAGATTGATCATGATAAAGATGATGCCGTGAAATCTTCTTAAGAGGTGAAGATTTTTGGAAGTGATTCTCAATTGATTGAAGAAATGCTTAACCTGCGTTAGGTATACCCTTGTTACTAAAAGGGAGATTAAACCAGATGGCATTGCACTCTCCAGCCGTTGGCTTAGCTGAAACACAAATTGTTCAGAGTTACTGAAGTTATTCAGAAATACTGCAAAAATCAAGACCAGTGGATTTGCTAACTACCTTTGCTTAAAACATTTGAGGGGTAACGCAAGCACATAATTACCATACTTTATGTTGTCCTTATCGTATACTTTTTACATAGGTATATAAATATACTATGCTCATTTTCATACACCAATACACAAATCAACAGTAATTAAATGCACATAGGGAACTTACTTATCTCTTTCTGTAACTGCAAACCATGTCACCAAGAAGAGGAACAAGAGATACATGGCCAAATTGAAAAAGTAAGGTAGTCTACCTATATCTCGCCATTTGAATGCAAGAAACTGCCTCGTAACTTGGTGTAGCAAGAGTTTTTCCCTCTTGTAATGTACCATCGTTTGCAGACCATAATATGAAGGATTTGTAGATCCTTTAGCTGACTGAAAGTACTTGAAATTGTAAGACAACGAATAATCCCTGTGGTACTTATCCACATCTGGTATGTCTATGGATTTATCGAGTATAAGCTCGGCAGCGTCAGGAACAAGTTGTATCATTTTGTCAATAGTTTCAAGACTAATCATATTTGAATCGTAAACTAATTCACTCCATCTGCAAAACATAAGGAGAACAGTGTACTAATTATATTTCTCTTTGACTCACAAATTATTCTGTCAAATTATGTAAAACATATACAGCCGCACATTTGTAACTGCAAATAATACAACGCCTCTAGTCCGCAAGCAAAAAAATCCTGACCCTATCAAAACACAAATTCTTTCTTCAAGGACCCCTTCCTAAAAACCCTTGCCTACTGCACAAATAACTCAGGTTAAGATTTTTTTCATGGCTAAAGAAAAAATAACAAGTATAATATATGATGCAATTTATGGTTTTCCGAGCTGGTCCTTTTTCTTTAGTCCTCAACTACATATTATATACAAAAATGACTTACTATCTTATGCAATTGCAAATATCGAATGCAACAAACTTAAATTCTTAACTTAAATTCGAATGATTCTTTGACTTTTTATTATATTTTGTTGCTAAATTAGTTTTGAAGCCCAAAGAAAGATCGATCACACAAAACAAGAGTTGTTTGTTAAGATGATATCTGGTACAATTCCTGTTCAGGGGTGCCTGCCCATTCAGGATAACTAGCAGTGTCAACGTATATCATAACATCACCTTCAGTGGTACAAAGCAAATCGTAAATACTTCGTAAAACGAAATATCCGTAATAATGCACGAATTAATACATTTGAGAAACTGACAAGTATAGAGATCTAGACATGGAATTAGAAGAATTTGCCAACCAAATCACCGGCATGGAAAAATTGTCATGGGTGCCCTCGGTGCCCTCTAAATGTTTAAGAAAGTAAAAGATTGAACAGAAGTGTTTCATCTTGAGAAAATACCTAGAAACCACTCGTTTAGAAAATACTAAAGATTGTGTTGTCAACATTTTTTAACATAACGAGATCGTTGTTTATATAAAGCTTGGAACATTTCATGAATAGTCCTCCCTTTCCTAAATAGTATATCTGAAGTTTTGTTTCGTTTCTTTTAACCCTACCTTACATGGACCTTTCTGCTCTTCTCATACATGGGGAGGGGCCTAGTAGGCCCGCGGCACTTTGGCACACTAAAACTTTATATCGGCTATTACAAAGATGTTTGGCACGTTTATAGTTAAACTCTTTTCTAACGAATCGAAAAAAAAAATTAATATGGTGTGAATGATGTCATCCATGGCTTTGAAATGTTGTGCAATATTCAAAAATTTCACAAAAAAAGCCTTAAATCATACTTTTTGAATTACATTTTATTATTTTAAGTGCTTTTAGTATCTCTATGGTATCTCTGCATGTATATGTTGTATTTAGGCAAGATATTTTAGATTTTGAGAAAATAATTTTCCAAACGTTTTCAAACTACCAAAATGGTTTCTTACTTATAATCCCCCGGCTTTATTTATTTTGAGCATTAAGTTGGTCTGCATGGTGCAATTGCGTTGCATGGCTTCTATGCATTGCCACTTCTTTAACTGCTGGATTCTTTACCCTCCTTTACGGACTAAGCTTCTCAAAAAGGATGCAGGAAGAATGGCTTGTCTCATTGTTTACGTCCTTATTTGGAGACATATTTATTAATCAACCTGTGAAGGTACTATATATTTAATTTTAATTAGTCACAAAGGCTCATCTTCTACACAAAGTAGTCTATGCAGGGTTGCGTTGTATCTACTTTGATATCAAACTTTGATCATTATCTGTCGAGTTATTACATCACAATTTTGACGCTTGTACCAGTAAAGAGATTTTTAAAAACTCTTAGGGTATTTGATGTGTTCCTGCAATTTCTTTATTTATATATGTGGATGCTCTAAAATATAGTCAAATCTATTTTTACAGCGAACCGTGTACTATAATTGATTAAGTACCGGTATAATTTTAAACGATAGCAACAACAACAACAAAAGAGTACCTCAATACAACAGACAATAAACATCAACCCTAAAATCAAACAAATAAAAGAATTATTCAATAATAACTATACATACAGTATTTTATAGGAAAATAATTTTAATATTCCTCATTCATTGTAATGAGTTTCATGTTATGTACCGAACGAGTAAAACTCTAACTGAAAATTACATTGATGATTTAGATGCATTCTTTTAACATTAATTTAGGATGCTGCCTTAATTCTGAAATCATTTGTGTATTTAGAATAAATCAGAGTTTTGGTAAACAATGACAAGCGTTGGGGGCACAGCATATTAGTACCCTGTAGAATTGTTTGTGTCTTTTAGTTTGAGCGGCAAAAGCTAACATAGTTCTTATGCCCCAAAAATACTTCTTTCAAGAAAATTATAAGGTCTATTCTGTAAAATATTTAGCAATATGGGTAGCACAAATTCTCTGCAAGTTTTTTTTCCAAAAGGGTGAAAATGTGTGCTAAATATTATTACTGGGTACATTTAGTAATATTATCAATACCTAGAAATTCCTCTAATTTCTAATCACAAAGATGAGCTAATGTACCACTATACCAAAATACGTGCACTAACCTTGTTGTCATTTGGATTCATTGACCACTATAATGAGTTTGTGATGAAACATGAGACGGCATTCTTAAGCTTAGAATGTTTATAGGGTACTATACGCCGACGAAACGACTTTGAGTAAAATAGTTTTCCTTATCCGTTTAAAAACGAAGATGCTCTCCAGTAATAAATCCAGTCAGTATAGGGAAGAGGAGCGGAGTAGTTGCTGATTAGAAGTGTCCATGTGTCAAATTTTTATTCCATGAAAGGCGATCAGTGATTTCAAGAAGGGATCGTATCTTAAAAATGCTTTCTGTCCCAACATAAGTCTATATGTCTATCCATTTGGGGGTCTCGTTGGCCCGTCCAAGCTAAACACGTAGTCCTCATTCCAGAAAGGTCACAAAACAAGTACCTTTGATGACGATTTATTGTTAGATTGTATAGCCATAAAACATGACTGTGTAAATGCTGTGTAAATTTGCCAAAAGAATGGGTTTATTCATTTAAAATTGAGGTTTTCAGGGCAGCCCCCCGCCCCCCCGAGAAGAAATCAAACAAGCAAACAAAGGGAAAACCTCTGGCTAAATAGAAATTGATCTAACCGCAACGGGTTAGTTTAAACTTGAAGCGTACTTACAGCTCCTCCGTATTTACTTAATACGTAATAAAATTAACAACGGCTTCTTGATGGATCTAATAGCAAAATAATTCACTAAAATCACCTCAGCTCAGGCTCCAACATGTTATGTATTGAAGATGTCCTTCATTCTACTTATATGAACAAATAGGCAATAGATTCTGTTATTCAGGGGTACTAATTCATACATACACCTATGAGAATAAATCAGACGCCATTTTGTAAATTAGAGTTACTTATCCTTTGCTCTTTAGATTATTATCATGGCTTCGGTGTTTGCATTGATTCTGAAGAAATTCCAAGAAACGTTAAATATTAAGTCAGATATTGATTCTGAGGATGTTACAGCATTAGTGATCAACATGGATCCGACTGAGATGAAAGTTAAGGATGATGAGAATGGCGAGATTGTCACCAGAGCACCTATATTGCGACCACCGTCGCCACAGTTTGTGAAGAGAGCCCGCAACAAACGTCTCCATGAAATGAAAATGACTCATGTTCTTGTGGAAATAGTCTCATACTTGCTCTATCTTTGGTTTGTGTTAATGATAGCATATGGTCACAGGGATCCAGATGCTTACAAAATGACCAAGGACATGGAGGATGTGTTTATAAATGGTAAATTCAACCAGGTATGTAACAATTACGTCGCCATGACAATAAGAAACCTGAGAGCACTAAAAATTCCCAAAATACGCAAATTTGCCAGGAGAAGTGCATAAATCGTATAATTAAGTATTAAAGACGTGATTTGTCCAAGGTATCAACAAGGGTCTTCTGAAATATGGCAGTTTAATAGTAGGCAGCTCTCTCCCGATATGTACTGTAAGGATAGAGTTTCCTATACAGTATTACAAATGAACACAAAGCACAAAAGGGCAAGATATTCAAAGATAATGTGTTTAGTGGAATCTTACCTTTTACGTTCACTAGTACTGGCTTGACGTTGACGGCTCTTTAAGCTATACATTTCTTTGCTTGGCTCCTTCTAGGCACCAAGCGCAAACTTCGAACCATCATCCAACGCAATGAACAAAGAACGTTTTATATGCAATGAGGCTATTGGGTCATTACGATAGATACCCTAGGAGAAGCAATTTCTCGAGTTCTGACCTAATCAGAAAAATTTAGCTCCCTCAAAAGACCGTAGACAATAAAAGTTTGCAAAAACCGATTCCTGCAAATCTTGTAAAACATAAAATCTAGGAAATCAATTCTCGTGAAATTTCGGAGATGCTATTTTGTAAGTTTTGTCTTTCTTTCTCGCTTTCTATTGCATCATTGTATCAACAGTAAAAGCCAAAGATAATTTTAAATTTTAGGTTGGCAAATCTGAATTCTAGTGGAATTGGGAAAACCACGAATTCGCAAAATTAGATTCTCGCGAAACGAGGAAAATAACCTCCGAAATATCAGTTACTGTAAGAATCTCCATAAGGTCTATCTTTCTTGTTTAGTTATTTAAGTGACCATGTTGAAAGTCATTTGGCTGATGTGACCAAAAGAACGGTATTAAATGTTCAAGGACCTACGTTCTGAAACCTTCCGGCTAAGTATAGAATGTCGTCCATCAAACTCGATATCAAAATCTCTGTTCCTAAAAAAAGTGGTTCCATCATGTAGACTAGTGTTTCCCAAGCACCCTCAACACAATTATACAAAATAATGATATGTCTTGATCTTGGTGTTGGTGAGCTGTGAATTTAGGATAGTTAATGGTGAAACACCATAAGCAAGAGTTTGTGATTCACAAACTTGAAATATAAGATTAAAACTGTTTCCTGATCTATTATCTCACCCGTTGTCTTACAAGACCCCTTTGAATGTCCATAGCGCCCCCAGGAGGGTACTAACGCCCACTTTTTGATCCACTGATAAAGGCTGAAGATGTCTACTGATGTTATACTGCCTTTTCTGACACCTTTTAATGTGCAAAACATGAAAAGAGCTTGTCTATTACTTAGCCCTACTATCGTCAAGTATGTAATATTTACGCGTTGTCCTAAACATCATAAACGTAATGATTAGGTAGCTTGATAGACCATTTAGAATCAAATGTCAAGTCAAATTTTGGCCAATAATGACATACGAGGACAATTCTTAGGAGGCTCTACCCCTCACCTCTAGCCATACCGTTCCATCTTCCGACAAAGATAAACAGTGTTGTATACTTGAAGGCTAACATCTGTGCTGCGAATAGTGAATCTCTGTTTGAGAAAGGGCACGAAACAATCAAATGTGACTTTATCCTTGCGGAGTTAGGACAAGAGTAAACTCGTACACCAAAATCGTAGGAAATTACTGGTGCTGATTAAATTTGGCACTTGCGGTTCAATTAAAAAATGGAGAACAAATGTCTCCGTGAGAGATTGATTTCCCTACTAGGATAGCAACAGGGTTTTTACTTGAAAGGGTAAACGTTTTGATCAATTTTGACATAATGATGTTACTATGATCCTGCTGCATGTATGCTGGAGGCCAAATTCGGAGGCTTTAATCTACAACTAATTGAAAAAAGTCCAAGCACTTTTACAGATAAGTGATCTCTTCTGTAGGTATAGACAACTTCGGTACTAAATTTACTGATGAACATGATAAACTTGCAATAAGCGAAATGTCAGCAGGGTGAAATCAGTGATTGCAAAAATAAAGTAAATGAAGACGTCGCTTTCCTCACCTTAGTAACAACTTTTATGTGTACACAAAATTGAGACGTAGTTTAGATTTTGTCTGTTCGAATCAAGGTTTTCTTGCAACACTTTCTTCTGTTTGATTAAACTATGAAGTACACATTCCGATTGCAATAGTTTCTATTTCAATTTAAGCAGATTTAACGCCAAAAGGTTTCAAAGGCAATTCTAAAAAGACCGATCACTTATGAAACGGGATGCCACTGCACAGAAAAATTATAAATTTGGGCAACTTATAATGTACAAATTGCTTTATGTATGCCATTTTTCTTTGCATTATTAGGTTTACGATTCTGCTTCATTTTGGACTTGGGCAGAAAGAGATTTGGTTCCAGGTTTATACGGTGAAACATGGTACAATGATGACAAAGTCAAAGTTAAACGTTTGATGGGAGACTACTCTACTTATTTGATTGGAGCTTCACGATTAAGACAAATTAGGTGGCAGAGAGGTAATAGTGCAGAGATTACTGTATCTTCTTCTCATTATTTATCATGATATTCTTTGAATCATTTTTTTTTCAACACTGATATTTGATATATTTCTGTATCCTCATTGTTATGCAAATATATTACCGATTTCCTTACAGCAGTGTGCTTCTCAGTGTTTCACGCTTACCCTAGGTTCACGTATTAGCTAACCATGCTTCCAAATCCTTAGTCGATCTCTCCCTCTACACCTTGCAGTTGCAAAAGTGTTGATACTACTCGCTACAGATTTATCTTATTTGCTCGATATAACTGATGCTATTAATTATTTAACCGCTCTCAAACCAATTCATCAATGTGACAAATTTGTATGTATGGCAGTTTTATGTTACCTACATACGTTCATAGAGCAGCATCTAATAGAATATATTTCTGGCACGACTGATATGGCCGTTGTCCACGAGGAGATATTAAATGCTTGTAAATTGGGTTCGGTCTCAATCTTGCGCTCTTTGTAGTCAGAAAACGCAGTTGCGCATGGCACTAAAGACTAAAAAAATAGAAATTCTCAGTTTTCATAAAAAAGCCAATTGTCCTTACGTCACGACAGGACTTTGCTGTGACTATAGTAAATAACCAGTTTTCAATGTGCCTTGACCCTTCCAATGGAGGTCGTTATGTATTAACAAGCACTAGTAGCCATAATCAGTCCCTCCTAAAAGACAATTCGTGACACACACTCTCGCCCGGGGCGTAGAAAAAATTACCTGAGAAATGAAGAACAATACTCTTGGTAACTCTATTGTCGTGATAATATTCCTATGCAATTTAGGAATTTCTCGAAATGCGTATTGCAATATCGTCTTATCTTTAAATTGTATTAAGTTTCAATTATGCCCCAAGGGCGAGTATCTAATCGTTTTGGCTTTTATAAAACAGTTCAGAGATTTACTTACCTAACAATAGTAAGCAGGTTACTGGAAGCGCAAACGTTAATTTATTTTTATTTCTCCTTTTAGTGTCTTACTCTGTAGCCTATCCTATACACGTTAAAATCTTTTGTTTCCCTGAATACTTCTGAAACTGTCTTTTTCCCCTGCGATGTTGCTATTTCTTGAACACACTTCTAAGGTGATCTTCTTTTCCTTTTTCCCACTCAAGGTTTCCCGTTGAAACCCAAATATTAAACAGACCAATTAAATTCATCACCTCAATATTCTAGAAAAATTGGAGTCCATTTCTTCTAAATGGTTATTCGTAGGGTGTAAGCATTGCACGTTTGCTTCACAGGTATTCTTGATGACCATGTAAACCTAATAAATGGACAAATGACAAATGACCATGGGATCTCTATTTCTTTTGTAGCCCCAAATTGTTCAATACATGACAAATTTAATCAAACATACCTTCCATGTGTAGTAACTGATGAATACAAGGAGGAGGAGCATGAAATATTCAGAGGACATTCAGAACTTAACAACCTTACTTTGCCGACGTATTTGAAAAGCAGTTGGAGGCATGGCTCGACCAGTGAGCTTGACGGTCAGTATTTTGTTGGTAAACTTAGCGCTTACAGTGGAGGTGGCTATGTACAGAGCATTGGAACATCAGGAACAGAGGCTCTTAATATAGTTCAGCATTTAAAGTCTTTAAGGTGGATAGACAGATTTACTAAAGCCGTCTTTGTGGAGTTCACAGTGTACAATAACAATGAAAATTTCTTCTGTGTGTTATGGTTGGTTGCTGAATTTGCCCCAAGTGGTGGAGCATTTCCTTACCACAGGATTTTAACAAGTCGACTTGATCGTTACTCAACTGGCTTTTCGATTATGATTGGTGCTTGCGAAGTTTCAGTGGCGCTCTTCACGCTTTACCATATGTATACAGAAATCAAGAAATTACTAAAGAAAGGACGTAGCTATCTCACCGATTTCAGAAATATTGTTGATTTAGTTGTGTTTGGACTGACTTGGACAACCATGGTTCTTTTGATTGTAAGACTCAGTATTGTATCTTCGATCAAAAGCAAGTACAAGAGTAATCCAAGTGGTTTTACAAGCTTCCAATATGCTGCAACTAGTGATTTATTTTATGGTTATGTTCTAGCAACATTTGTAGCATTGGCAATCGTCAAGAGCTTAAAACTGCTTCGTTTTAACAAGAACATGTCACTCCTTCTTAAGACTATGACCTATTCTCTCCGTGACTTGAAGTACTTTTCCGTTTCTTTTACACTGGCCTACCTTGCATTTGTCAACTTGGCTTATCTCATCTTTGGATCTAATCTCTTTGGTTATTCAAATTATATCAGATCAATGGAATCCCTATTAGATGTTCTTCTGGGAGCATTCAACTACTATGACTTTGAGAAAGGTCATCGCCTTCTTGGCCCAGCCTTTTTTATCTGCTACGTGGCCATAATGACGTTCATATTGATTAACATATTTCTCACGATCATGATGGATGCATTTTCTTTGGTCAAAGATAAACTAATACATGAGAAAAATAAGTACGAGATAATTGATTTTATAGTTGGAAAAGTTATCGATTTTTTGCCTTGCAACCTCAAGCGATTTAGAGAAATTGAGGAGGATCACATGTTTCTAAAACAGCACGACAGTGAAAGTGAAGCATCGGAGGAAACCAAGCTTCCCAAGCATATGCTCATTGATCTAGTAGACGAATATTTGAAAACTAAATCCAAAAGATTGGAATGTACCTCCACACGTACAACCCGCAAGGTACTTAAGAGCAAACTAATAACAAGGAAAATGAGAAGGGATCTAAAGAGAAAAATTACAAAATTGGAGAATGTTCTAGAGAAGTTGCTTCACCGAATAACAGCCATCAATCACTATGTCGAAACTGAGCTATTTGAAGAGGTCTTGAGCATACGAAGATACAACAGATTGTATGAGTCCTGGAAATCATAATCCATGTATGTGGCTTTAGGCAAATGACGATGGTTATATATTTGTGTTGACATGTCGTTAATGAGCGATCATTCAAGTGTTTAGTCAATTTTCAAAGTCTTGTATGAATTTAGGAAAAAATTAGAATATTTTAGTACATGGCTTTGCAGTGCTCATAGTTGCTAAGTTTCGTGGCTTATTTACATGTATAAAACGAAATGTTAGATTGCTTTATCACAACAGTAATATTTAGCCCAGGGACTGATGTTTAAATCGTGAAAACGATCCCTTACCCGAGAATATGTACAGTTAAATAATTAGCTTGCATATTCATAATTTATACAAAGAAATTCAATTTTAAAGAGTTACTTCAAGAGTTGTTATACAAGTAGAGAAAAAAGTTCTGGATTAATGTAAAATAAATTTCTCCGTATTGGAGTTCCTGTATTCGCCGCATTGATGGTAAAATATTCTAACTAACTGGAAGAAAACCACTTTTCTTTACGTCTGGGATTTTCTGCTTTGCTTATCTTTGTCTGTTATGATTTAGATCACTATTCTTTGGTAATAAAAGGTCATTGAACTCCGCGTAAGACACGTCTTAAAATTATATACTATTTTAGGACATGATAAAAATGTTACAAAGCACATTAAACCAAGGTTCTGCTTTGAATGTGTCTGGATCAGATGGAAAGGACTTTGCTTGTTATTGTAAACCAAGACAAAAAACAAATTGGGAGTTGTCGTTAGTTAAACTCCAGATTACCCGTTAAAATAGCAATTGTTTTAAACCCGTTTAGACATAATTCAAAGAGCTTGAAATATGACACTTTTCGGACACAAGAATTCTCAAAAACGTGGAAGGTTCGTATCATTTAGTTTTTTAACGATAATTGTATAGCGAAATAATCGAGACCGAAATGAACTGAGACAAACATAAATGAAACCAGAGTGAATGAGACCAAAATGAACAAGGCCTAGACGTTAAGACCAAAGTGATATGGACCCTTGGGGCAATTAGAACAAAAATCGTGTTCATTTTTCGCGGATAAGTCCAGTGTCTGCTATCAATTCAAGGCATAGACACCTTAAATGAAAGGACTGGAAATTCCATGCTCGGGTCCTAGAAGTTGAGTCCATTTGAAATTATGTGACTCATGTTGTATTTGGACAAGTACTTAACAGAAATTTTCTTAAAAGTCGGCCAGAGGTTACAAATGATCACCTCAAACATGTTTACACCGACAATGTGCCAATGAAATTGGAATTGGGGCTAAATCGGATTAGAAATAGCCTAAAATGGGGGGATATTACCAAATTTTTAGCTTTTTGCTGAATTTTTCCAAACCCGCACCAAAGATTTTCATAAAAGTCAGACAGAAGTTAGAAATTATCACTGCAAACAGATTTATACCCACAATGTACTAAATAAAATTTGAATTGGGGGCTAAAATGAGTTAAAATAGCCCAAAAAAGGAGGGGGAAATGGCAAGACTTTCGGCTTTTTGCTGAACTCACACCATACATTTTCTTGAAACTCAGCCAAAAGTCAGTAATTAGCAGTCTAAACCCAATTTATGTCCACCCTGTATTACTTAAAAGTCTAGATGAGGACCATTTTGCCCTAAAACTGGGGGGGATAGGTTTGGAAGATCAAAGAATGACCAAATTTTGGGGATCAGTTGAAAGAGGTGTGGAAATATTTGCATCACTAGAGATAAATGTGCACACATTTTTCACATTTCCGCACACAATTGAAGCTGGTGCACGAGTATTATCAAATCAGTGACCTCTTTAACTGAATGTATGCCTGTGAAATATGGGAGAAATCTAAAGGATAATGGCAGAAAAGGAGAAACATGTCAAGAGAGAGAATCCAAAAACAATCATCGACCAACGACATAAGTTTTTGAGACATAAAAGTTGATGCCATCCACGGCAGTCTTGTATTCTCCATATTTGTCTCAAACACCGCTCCAAAATGACAAATAGTCTGAGATTTTGTCCATCTCTTCAGACCGTTGTTTCTGGGCTGCCATTCTCGTCTGGTCGTCATGTGCTTTAACCCTACCTTACATGGGCTTTTTGGTTCTTCTCATACATGGGTGGGTGGGTGTTGGGCTAGTAGGCCCGCGGCACTTTGACACACTATAACTTCATATCGGCTAATGTTATAACAACGATCTTTGGCACGTTTATAGCTAAACTCTTTTCCAACAAATTGCAAAAAAAATTTGACTGAATGGCGTCATCTAAGTGCTCAACTAAACTTACGTAAAGGAGCGAATATACTCAATATATAACAATATACAATACTCAATATACAATATATATATATATATATATATATATGTATGTATATTATGTATGTTATATTCAGCAAGTTACTTACGTGTATATAGACCAAATTTTTGCTATAGGACCATGACATTGACAATGACAATGACTATAGGACAATGCTAGCATTGACATTTTGAGTTAGAGTGCAACAAAATGAATCAGCTTGGCTAGTGGGTTCCTTGTAGGCTGAGAGGAGTCCCAAGTAGAAATGCGCTTTTGCTTCTGATATCTATTGAATTGATATCAGTCATAAAAAATATTTTCAAAATAAGAAATCTTGGTTTCTGAGAAAGTCATTAATTTTTGCAAAGAATAGATCTGAAAATCTGAAATTGAATAATGGAACAAAACCTTTAATAGGAATTGCTTACAACATTTGGGAGAGCTTTGTTATAAAATTTCAGATTTCCTAAATGTTAAAACATTCGTCAAACTTTTTCGGGACTTTAAAAATGTTTATAAATAAAAGTTTTACTGTCTATGCTTACCTAGCCACATTAACAACATGTACCTGTATGTTTTAGCGCATGAAAACATCTAACTTAAAATGTGTCAATGTTTACTAGTTTTTAAACAGCAATGGCAAGTTTTCTCTTGAAGTGTTTGTTGATGACTATGCAGAAAACAAAAATTGTTTGATTTCTGCAGAGAAATCGAAAAAAAATTATCAACTTAAATTTCCAATCCCATTTGAGCCACGTTTAAGCTGTAACAGCTGTGTGACATGTTCATGCACATGAAAATACATAAGTAGCAACTAGTATGTTATGGCATCAGCTATTTCCTCGAATGCCTCTGTGTTGTACTGTAAATATTTTATTAAACATTTACATATTTATATACTAATATGCTCATACAATATACAATTGAATTTTTGCAAGGCGTATTTTAGGGCATCAAAGCTGAAACGTGCAAAATGTTAGTTGGATAGATGAACACTTCCAAGGTTTTAGCTACTACTTGACTGCCTTTGATTAGTTTGGCTTGCGTAGGTTCAGGTCCTGGGACCATGTTTTTATCTTCTTATCAAGAATTAATTTGAAACGTGTACATTTTCTAATGAGCAGGTTTAAGGCATTAAAATGGTAATCGAGACATTCTATGGAAATCATACTCCATTTTCTCACGGTGTTTTTTAACTCTGAGAAAGAGTCTTCTACATATAATAAGCATAACCTAAGGTAGCAGCCCGTTTTGAAATAGGATCTTGTCTATGATACCCATCACTACTTTTAAGCAAGTTTTAATGCTTTTAGTGCTTTGATGTCTAGTGATTCAGTCAGACATTTATAGCAGCCTCAATTGAATAATTTTGTTTATCTCTATGATCTACTTACAGAGAAACTCATTCGTATCCCACAATTAGCCCCTCTGCTTTCCTGAAAGACTACTTGAGAGTTTGCTTCTTACAAGAACAAACAGTTCAGGCAAGTGTATTTCTTGTCAAATAGGCTCTCAGTTGATACTATACTATGCCCTTCTCCATTCAGACAATTTTCATAGCGGATCAATATCTAAAAGAAAGAATAGGACATAATTAAGCACATTTATAAAGATTCTCCAACCCTTTAATGACAGTAAACAAGGAGGTCTTTTTGGACAGGGCGTCATTAGCTCATATTTGTCTGCTCGAGTGACAGCACTCTAAACGTTTCCCGTACAATCACTTCTTCGGTAGCTTCATTGCAATTTATCGAACTATCTCTTTCCCGCCTCTTTTCTGTCAAACAAAACAATCAAGTAGTTAAGCAGAAGCAATACGTGATAAAATTGTTAAAAAGGCATTAATTTGATGGGAATGGCCTCCTAAAGAAGTTAAAAGCTTGATGATGGGCTGAACAATGAAAACAAAATGACCGTTAAACTCTGGATATGGACTTCTCATTTCAGAAAAATCTTTGGGTTTGTAATGACGTAAATGGATTGAAGTTGGCTTCACAGTCTTCTACACTATAAATTGTAAAACTAGTTAATTATTTTTACCAGTATTTTGTTACAATCTAACGGCCTGCCGTACGACATCATGTTGTGGTAATGCATCACAAATCTTGAGGTATGCTACATGAGTACAAAAAGAATTGACTACTGTCACCGCAAGAGGACAGCAAGAATATTAGGAAAATAATAAAGGTCAATGATGGTCCAGGCAAACTTTCTTCTTGTAGCCTACTAGTAATTTAGCAGACATAAGTGACACAAAACTCAGACAGAGTAGTACAGCTATCCAATAATATAAAGCGATTTGATATCAAAGTGATGATAATAACAGAACATAATAACAGCATTAACTAACATTTGGACATAAGCGTCGCTAAAATATAAATGCGTGTCATGGTAAGTCTGTTGAAGTTATGTGTAAGCAGGTTATAACAGATTTTATATATTTCTTACCTGCACGTATTAGGGTGTCCCTAACTCTTAATTCACACACAATATCATTGTAAATTTGGGCAGAAGCACGACTTTAACAAACGTCCCTGCTGATGAGCAAAGATGTGAGAGCTGATGCAGAAATACACTTGGTAGAGAGGGGATAAGGAATAAATCTGAAGGGGTGAGGGCAAATATGGCGTTGCTTACATTAAAATAGACGTTTATGGGTGATCATAGGAATTACTTATTCTCATGAGCAGTATATTTTGCATGTATTCTTTGAATCCTTTTGGGAGGGGTAGGGGGTTGTCTATTGTTTTTGTTTGGCTCAAGCTAGGTTTTACTACTATCGTTATTAAGACAAAAGGTTTCTTTATCCTCTGCTGCATGTCACCAGCTAGAGCCTACTTTTAAAACCTGAGAACTATTTTATAGGCAATTATAAGGATGAAGCAAAGTAAGAAAGCGCAGTAGAGGCGGGTAGTAGATTTAATCCTTTTCCTGTCTATAGTCCACTGCCTTGGTGTGAACGAACTTGGGCCACCGCGACAACGCTGCCCTTAATGTAATTGTTAAACTACCCACCTCTACGTCTTTGAGTACTGCGCTATCGTTAACTTGGGGGCTTGTTTATTCACAATATTTTTTCTATCTTATCGCCTACTTACTTAAGCTGTATTATCTAAGATTCTGCTAAATTGCACAACTATAGCCCCTTATACGTGTATCAGCAAATGTTATCCTACGTGAACTGCTATTCACTCCTCTTTTAAGTTAGCGTCTTTATCTTATCAAAAAGCCTTTATTGCTGTAAACTAATGTTGCTTACTGCCAGTTTTATTTAAATTAGCCATCTCTAATCTTATATGAACAAACAAGAAGTGAACGCAATTTGGAACACAAGCTGCGATGAATCTTGAATTAGCTTGTTATGAACTTTAAACAATTTTATAACTGTCTCAATAAATTGATAATGGTTATCAATTTGGCGAACATGATAAACATTGAATAAGAAAGTTGCCAATCTAGAAACATGCAATGAATATTAACCCTATTACTAAATAGACCAGTTTTTGCAAAGACGACAAACTTAAGTATAAAAATGTAGGGTGGACTCAAAATCATCTATCAACCCCCCTATGGTTCTAGCAGAAAACTGTGTTGTGTTTCGAGATAGAGTTATGTCTAGTCACCGTAGAGTTAGATGATCTTTATGTTTAATAAAGTTTAGCTATTAGATAAATCATTGAAAATATTTATATGTTTAAAGTAGAACAGAATTGGTCATTATCTTTCAGGCCATTACCACAATCGTTTATCATCATGCAGTGTTACAATCATTGCCTACCAGTAATATTGTTATTTTTTCCATCATAGTAACGCTACCCACCATTTTAGGCTTCCGAACTTCTTCGCGAAATGTTCTGCTTTAAACGGCTGTGCTTGCCTTATGTTAGAATCACGTAACTCTTAAGAATACTCCAGGTCTTTCATTAAACCCAACTGGCATGTATAAGGAGGGGGCAATTGCCATGCCCAGTCTAATCAAAGAGACGAATAAAGGAAATTTTATAATTTTATTGAATAATTTTGACACATCTAGAAAACAAGTTATAAACTAAGCATCAGATGAAGATATATTCTGCGCCTGAACTGAAATTGGTAAGGTCCAAATGTTGACACAAAAGTAAACTCGCGAATAAGGTGTATTTGAACCTCCTCGCTTAAAAGATTAACCAGTAAATGACTCAAGAAACATTTTAGGTATTTGA
>JAAAKM020006971.1:5860555-5871654 GCA_010016025.2 Alatinidae sp. Z8VKAUB7J3 | reverse complement strand
ACCTTTGAATTGATAACTTCAACTGAGTGTTGTTTTAGATTTTAAAAGTATTGAAACAGATTTTATACTTTAGTAAATCGTAAAATAGATCAGTAGCTCTCGACTCTCATAGAAGCGGCATAATTTAGCGATTTAGATGGTCTTGTAAACTTCTAAGGCTGATTTTGAATCAGCATGGTACTGAAGTTGGCTACCTAAAGTCATTAATCATCTTTAAATGCAAATAATTTGGTATTAGAGAGTTTGTGCCAATTGATTTAGCTCCATGTGCAATTTCTCCTCCAATTGACAGTCAAATCTATTCTGGACGTAAAGTTTTTACAAACCTTAGCACGGATTTACATGTTCAATATCTTCTGTTACTCTACCTTAAAGTTTTCAGGAGTTTTTATATAACCATTGTTAATCCAAATACATGTACGTTCGTTTTACATGCCGCTTTGAACCCTGAGAGAGCAAAAAAATGATAGATATGAAATAATATCAGGAAAGAACAACCCTATACCTTTGTTAATTACTGTTCCAGCTGTTCTAAGCAAGTGGATTTTCCATTCTTTATATTATTAGGTAAGCCAAGAAAAACACAGAAGTGGAAAGGTTTATCTCAAATTATGTTAAACTGAGATTCGGCTATTTTATATTAATTTAAAAATAAGGATAAGTAGGACTAAGTTTTCTCATGTTTTTTCACCCCCAAATTCAAAATTCCATTTCTTGGATGTCCGTTTGAGATGAATTGGTTGAATCAACCCTTACATAAGAAAACAGTCTGGTGTCATATGCAATGTGTAATAGAAAGTACCTTGTTTTTTGAGTGAAAATAACTAATTAGGTACGGTCAACAAATTGTCCTAATCTTCTGGCGTCAAGAGATACTACGGTTGGACTTGTACTGCCTTTGCATATTAACGAAGCTATCATGGATCTGCTTTAGGTGGCGGGAATTGGTCAGTGAATAAATCTATAGGACCCTGCAAATCTGTGGAAAGGTTCCTCAAACGTCAACGGTTAGAAGGGTAATCAAGTAACCATGAAGTATAAGATTAGATTGATCTCCTTGTAGTTTGGCTCGCTTTCGTTGATAGCTGCTTACACGTTAGAATTACCAAGTGATCTGCTGTAGAAGCATTTCAATCAAACGTGATTCGTTGTAAATAACATCATGGCACCAACAATGGTACCGATTAAAAGACAATTATATATCAATTAGCATTTGATTCCCTTATCCTAATCTCTTACAATCAATCACAATAAGCCTTGATTGACAAGTGACAAGAAAAACTGAGTATATCTGCCATACAGTGGTAGGAATATGACTTAACATAGAATGGGTGTAAAGTCATATTGTGTCCGCTCTTAGAACGAAAAGGTCAGGTTCGTTGCATAGTGGTATTCCTGAATAAACAAGTATGGTCATTTGTTGAGCTGCAAGGAGGGTGAAGTAAACATGTGAGAAGCGGGGAGGGGGTGCTAAATCATCTGTGTCATATTAGAGTATAAGACAGGGGATATTTTTATTGTTATGTAATTGCCTCTGGTTCCACTTCTTAACATGCGCAAAAAAAGATCAAACGACATCAATGTCACTGTTCGCGTTCCGTGACGTCTTGTTTTATTTCTATTTTGCCAGCAGTCTTTATTAAGCTTCTAATCTAGAAGTATATAGATTATTTGTAACTTTTAAAGATGCAAGTACAAAAGGAAAGTTGCCTGGTTACGCTGCAGTAGAAATCAACGTTTCCAATTAAAGATCATAGGCGAAACACATTTTTTATTGTTGTACAGTCATGAAAACAAGATTATAATAAAGACAACGTAGACACCAAGCTCAGTTAATTGGAGACTAATTACTGTTACTTATTATTTAGTTCCCAGTATTGCTGCGTTTAAACTAGCCTCCCAATGGTATCTAAACAGCACTTTTAGTCGGTTCGACCCAAACACGACTGTGTGTTGCTGATTTTACAATAGCCCTTGACTTATTAGCCACCAATCATATATAGAAATTAAACACAGATTTATACGCTTTTCTCTCTCTCTTTCAAAAATATCTCTGATTAAAGATTGCCTTGCGGGCGATGAAGGTAAGGATACTTAACTATTACCTTCTGTGTCATGTCGTTATACTGATCAATGAACAATTTTTCTTATACTAAAAATACCAAATTATCCCGTAAGGTAGACCTACAAGTTAACTTTTGAAGTAAACCGCCCTAAGGGTAGACCACGTACACTTTGAGATGTAGAATGTATGGGAGGAAACAAAGTAACTGATGAGCTAAGTGACCAAGATGCTCAGAACCGGCAACTTTGGAAGATGATGAAATGTAATTCTCGACCTAGCACCACTGGTGAACAAGGAGGAAGATGATGATATGCAATTAACCCATCAATAGGCTACTAGCATTGAAAGGGTGAATCACAATGCTGAGGCCTCCCGGCTTCATGTTGTTCAGTTTATATAAATAAATATCACTCCAATAACGATGTCAAGGAAGATTGAAGATCAGGTTTCTGAACCTAGTCGCCACCCTTTGAATTAGGGCACTTTGGAGAGCAGCAAGTGAATAAACTAAAATTAACTGAGGTTATTGTTAAGCAGTTATCTAAATCTATCTGCAGGCTTTTCTTATATTTTATAGCATATCTAATTCTCTTCGATATTTATTTGCTAACAATGATAGCTTGGTCATCACACGCTCTTAAGGGATTTAGGGCAATGATACTTTTTAAACCTTCATAATAAGGGGCCGTTTTGACTGAGTTGGCTGAAGGTAATAGTGAAGCCATGTGATTTTTATGTTGGTTGCTTTTCTGTTTAAATGATGTAAATTAAGGCTGCACTTTTCATCACGTATGTCTATCAAATGGACTCTTCTTTTCATCTTTGACATTGCTTTGTGAAGCAGCAAGTAAACATATATTGCAGAAATATACCTCTAGACATATTATACTTAGTGTATGAAACCAGAAGGATAATAAAGAAAAAATTGGATGTTTCATTACTTTAAAATAGTTTTTTTTTGAAACGAGTAATTATCTTTTGCTACTTCATGACAATGGCAACCCCTTAAATTTGAAGAATATGTTGCTAACAATAAAGGTGTATGCTAATCACTGAATAGCAGTAATAGACTATGCCTAAGGGTTAAAGATGCACGTTTGTAAGACAAACCATCCAAAATTCTGTTATTCATTTAATATTGTACGTTCTGGTAAAGAGCATTGTGGTATGATCAGAACCATGGTGGAAAATGGAAGTAAAAATATGGTACATTATAATAGAAAATTGTATAGTAATCTATATAATAATAATAATCGTTATTTCCTACTGAATATTATATTAAATAATCTTGTGCTATATCAGTAACTTTCTTTGCTTTAGTTTACAAGCTTATTGTGCTATTGATAAAAACCAACGAAAGACAATGTCTAGTAAAGTTTAAACAATACGTAATCCTGTGCAAATGGCGTTTGATGGATTGCTACATAAATATATGAACTTCATATACTCTTTTAAAACCTAACATAGGAAATATAGTAAATAATATTAATGAGCGAGTGGTTATCTAAATGCAACCATCTCCACTAGCCAAAACTGGACTCCCATTGGAAGAAGCTATCAAAGCGTGACATAACAGTTAAACAGCACTTAAAACTCAAAAAGACGCTTATTGTTTACCCTACAAAAGCGGAAGCAAAATTGCTTAAAGGTCGCTTTCCACAAGGCATGTGAAATAACCAAACAAATAGTGGCATAAGCGAACAACTAACAAGCAAATAAACAAGACAATTAATAAGCACGTAAAATGAATCAGATGCTCAAGTTCTGGCCAGCACGGCTTACAAGCTGTAATATATTTCTGTTCTCATCCCTCGTTGAACAACTCGGGAGTTTAAATAAGTCACTTATTCATCTATTAAAGAGCTGACTCGACCCCTTTCATGTCTACATTACCTAGTGATTTGTTGTTCTCTGGATAACTAAAATCTGTAGTACATGTTGGGCAATGTTGTCTTGACAAACAACACTGAGAGTCTTCATAAATGACGGTATGCGTCTCCGAATCATTAATTTTTGCGATTGAAAAATTGCTAGAGGGTCAGTTGATTATGTCTTTGAGTTCGTGTCAGATTCAGTATATATATGCACCTTTGATTCGACTTTTACTTACCATATTAGACAATAAATGATATATTTAAATGTCAAATTCATCCTGTTACATATTGGTTTGATCAATGATACGGTTGCCCCTCGCTTCAGAAAACGTAGTCTTTTTATAATCACTTATGCTGCTTTGGTGTTTCGAGAGATACCTTAATTACTTTTGTACCAGGTAAAAGTAACTTTGCTCAACTGACTTTTATTGTTACACAGAACATTGATTTGAATGCAGATTGCTTGAATGTTTGATAAGAAAAATAAGTTGAAATTCGCAGTGTGTGCCTTTCGTTGAAAAATCTGGGATCGTGTTCATTGGGGGTTTGTAAATGACTTGAAGGCAGGATTTTCCAGAAGCCATTGCAGTTAAAAGCAGCCTAGAAAGTCGACTCCTTTACCAATAGTTCAAGGCCAATGCTTGGTTTGTATACTTGGTGACCAAGACAATAATTAAAAGGTCAACTTAGTACGTATATTCGTGATGAAGGCAACAATGGTAACCTTATTCCAGTTCTTGTTGCGTATCTGGGAATGAATGTCCATTTGTGGTTGGAAACAGAACCTTTCTTCGCTAACCAGTAAACTACATACAGCTCGTTCTTTGCTGTTCCTTAAAAGTCGTATTTAGTAATAGAAAGATAAGGATTATAATGTTGATTGAGAGTTCTCCTCAGAAGCCCTTAAAAATGAAAGTATCTTCACTGATTACAAGGCAGGTCGGGTGGAAGGCATTTGTATTGCTGGGGTCATGTCATTCCTTCTAAGTAATGTCACAAAGATTACCACCCCATTATGCTTTCTATCAAAGTGTAATAATGGCAGTGATTCAGGTATGTTTACATGCATTTTCTTTAACATCATGCAAACTCTCGTTTACTAAGAGATCATGCAATTTTTGTAAAAGATCTCTCTGATCTTGCAACGTTTCCATTTTTAACGAAGCCCAAGAACACCCGTAAAAGGGCGATCAAGAAATGTCCATAATTTGATTCCTCCTTCATATAATCAAATGCGGCACTTGTTACTCTAGGTAAGGTATCACTAGCTTGACAATGCTGAAGATTTATTTATCCTCTTGGTATTCCTTATTTATAACGCATTAAAACCTTTGAGTGAGCATGGTTGTAAAAAAGGGGTTGCAGAACTCCTTTCGCTTGTTCGTTTTTTCGTTTCAGTTTCATCACCTTCCCACCTTTCTCCGTTTCTTCATATTTTCGATTCGTATCATTGTTTCTTTCGTTTTCCGTTTTCGGTTTGTGTTTCGTCCTTTTGTGCTTCCCTTCCTTTCATCTATTGTTTCTCTGTTTCATTAGTTCATGTTTAATCTCTCGTTCTTCCATTTATTTGATGCTTACCTTTTTGTTATCATTCTTTTTTTTCCTTTCGTTTTTCCGATCGTACGTTTTTCTTTTTGGTGCATTTCGTTTTGTTTTTCAACCGTACTTTTTTCTGTCCGTCGTTGCATTTTCTTTCCGTCAATGCATCTTCTTTGATTCTTTTTTTAAAATTTGTGTCTTTCTATTCATCATCTTATTAAAAATGGTGTTTTACATGGACCGTTGACCTTTTCACGTTTCTTCTATTATTATAAGAGTCTTCAA
Organism: Alatinidae sp. Z8VKAUB7J3; assembly: GCA_010016025.2. Taxonomy (NCBI): domain Eukaryota; kingdom Metazoa; phylum Cnidaria; class Cubozoa; order Carybdeida; family Alatinidae; species Alatinidae sp. Z8VKAUB7J3. Next base: position 5,865,891 of record JAAAKM020006971.1, on the reverse strand, counting down.
TACTTAGTCGTTTATTGTTAGTGTTATAGCTTTCTTATTATTATTATTCTTATCTCGATTTCTAACTTTAATGGGCTTTGGATTGATGACGGGCCGGAGGGCAGTTCTTCCTTGGTCAAGTCATACGTTGCAGAGAGGCTGGTCTCCAATTGCGTTGCGCTTGATGTCGATGTCCACCGGTGGATGACTGGGAACTAATGTGGCGACTAGAGATATAGAAGTATGTTAACATCGGAGGTCACCCAACTCAGTTGACAGAGCACACGCCGACAGATCCCCGGTGGTGACATATTTTCTTTTTTCTCTAGTGTTCTTTTCAAAACTTTCTTCTTATTTATAAAGTCAGTGTTCCATTGATTTACATGTTATCTTATTTACATTGGCTTGAAATCACAAGTGTCTCTGTGGTGGAGAAGCAGGGTGTTTGAGCAAATCTGTATTACTTATACTGAATCGTTTAGATGTAAACCTGAATTCAATCTACTATAAATATTCTAAAAAGCCCTTCTCATATTCAATATTCACCCTTCTGATCTACAAACATCTCGTAATATTGCGTGCCCCCATGTTTATGCCTACTTTTTTTCTTTTTAATACGGAAACGAGTATTAAACAGTGCATTTGGTTTAGAACAGGACACGTCCACAGCAAATAGTTTCATTCCTGCAGACAACGAATTTGGTAGCAATAGCTACAAAATCAGTTGAGAATTAAATAATTTGGAATCATGATAAAGACATTTTTGGTAACTGCAAAATTATATTTTAAAGACCATTGGAACCATACTTGCAACAGTAACGCTGTAAATAAGTGAATATTAACTCTATGTTAGCATTTTACAGGAGTGTAGAAATGAGCATATCAGACCGCTAGTGCAAAAAAAAGATCTTAGGGTCGATTTAAGTTCTAGTTCTGCTTTCTTTAAATGTCAAATGAAGAGGTTTCGCAACATTAAAAGTAGATAGGAAATTTTTATTGACTGTCTGATTTGTCACAGAGACCTGGTATATACTTTTTTATATTTTTGAGGGCAACTTAATGTAGGGGCCTATGTTTGGCAGACGTGATACGATATTTACATTTGTTAGTCAACAAGAGACAATAAGTAGTTGATCATAGACAGGTGGTAACGCAAAGAATGTCTGGTTGAGGTCCTACGATGTTCATAATAATCAAGCTGGACGCTATAATTTTTACTTTCCAACAGACCTTCTTACGACTACTTTGAGATACGTAGGATATGTTAAGTAAAGGCGCAGTAAGTAATTTTGAAAGGGGGGTAGTTTGTTTGTGTGTGTGTAGGGGGGGGGGGAGTTTTGTTTAAACGAGATTGGTTCAATGGGAAACAGGTAGATTATCAGTTGATATTGGGTGATATTTGCAGCACTTGACAGGAAAAGGGCAATTGCTACAGTGCCATTTATAATGATCTTGTCTTTGCTTGCAACCGAAGAGAAGAAGTGAGGGTAATTTTGTGAATGTTTCCAATGCATAGTCGTAGTACTTGATTGGGAAATGGTGATGAGAATAGCAATAAACCTTACGCCACCCTTTCCAAACGTTTATTGGGCCATACATAAACGACGTCGACTGAAATATCCAAATTTTAGACCCCCCTTCCCTCTAAACGTAAGTTGTCGTAACCAGCGACCCTCCTTTCATTGATGTCGATGAAATGATCCAAACCTTCCCCCTTTCTTCAATCCTTCACACAGCACAAAGTACACGTCGTTAATAGAAGGATTAACAGTTGCAAAGTACGACAAGCGAAACTACAATAGTCTATAACTCAACTTCAAGAAATGTTTCCCAAACAAATTTCCAAGAAGTGGCTAAGAACAAGCAGCCATCACTTTCCAGCGAATTATAATTCCACGCCACGCTAGGGTTAAGGACGGTAAATCAATTACAACGATTTTTCAGACACGAGTGAAGTACCAACCGCAGGTCGTTAGAATTTCATCGTTCGAAAACATATAGCGACGCCGTTGTTATTATGAATTCGTAAGAACTGCAATGTAAAAATGTTCCAAACAAACAAGGCAGCTATATCTAGTGATACTGTATTGCTATATTTTTTATTCCATTGCATGCACCCCCATTTCCTTCGCATATTTCAGTTGAAAGTGTGGTCCGACCATTACACATGCAAAATAGCGTTACTTTTCTGTATACAGGTGCTACGTAAACAAACGTCTGATATGCGGATTCTTTCTGGTCTTTTGTTGACATGGTATCTCCCATCTGATTTTCACGTGCCGGTGGCTAGAGTGTGAATTTGGACTCGGTAGGCGATTTTATAACAACTGTTAACTCTATAGGATTTGCGCAAGCCGAAAACATTGCTTCGTAATTAGGCTGTGCCATAGGGTACACTTGCATGACAAACCGTACTGCGCTGAATATTGCATACAGATAATGACTTGTGTGTTATAAGTAGTACGAGTTCTGAAGACTGGTTTCAAAAAAATTCTATACTGATCAGAACCGTGGGTCTTTCTCCTCTCGGCAAGTTTGAAACCATGTGAAGAATGGTATATTTATTTGCATATTGAAACGCTTCGACGTAAAACATGCCGTTCGTTCTTAAGCATTAGTTTCCCAAGGCTCGTGTCTCCCCACTAGAGCTGTGTTTCGTTGTTAATTGGGGTAAATTTGGGTCCCGTATCAAGTTATCTTCGTTTGAAACGGGTTTATTTAGTAATTCACATCATTCCAGTTGAGTCAGGAGACTGATTATTTTAGTTTAACAATGATCTGTTTTGCTAACTTACGTGTCAAACAAACTGGTAGATGAGCAACGTTTGGCCAAATAAGGTCCCGGTCGAGAGTCAGTGCCGGTTTTTGGCAAGAGGGGGGCCTGTGCCATAAAGTGTTTGGGGGGCCCCTTTTCCGTCCTTGCAAAAATAAGTCAAAAATTTCTTGCTTCGATGAGCAGTGCGGGGCCATTAATTTCCATCTTAGGTGCGGGGCCTTGTGCCGCGGCACAGTCGACACCCCCTAAAGCCGGCACTGTGGAGAGTATACGGATTATAAGCAGACATGCAATAGATTGTCTCATTGCATCGTGAAACAGATATACATACGTTAATTGGTAATATGTGGGACAATTGTACTTTATTTGATTGACATTTATATGTACCTCTTTTCTTATAAAATAATTGACGAAAGCACGGGGAGAGAAATTGTTAAAACATTTAGAACAACTGTATGTGATTATTGATCTATGTACCTGCTTTTATTGCCCTGGCACAGCACAAGGAAAGGCACTGTGCCATGTTGGCGGCAAGTCGTGAAATCAAAATTACCTTCTTAAAATAAGCTCAAAAATTTTTTATTTCACATTGGAGCATCACAGGCCCACACAAATCAAGGACTGTCCTTGGAGGAAGGGAAAATAGCTGAAATGAGTCGTAAACATGTTCAAACTTGGTTGAGCACTGATACCTTTGCTTTCTCCTTGCACCTAGTCCATTGGCGTTCCCATTAGATGCCAAGCGTGGATGTTATATATTAAAGTACAGAAGGTAATTAGTACGAATAGGAACCATACCCCGCCAAAGGAAACATGAAAATGCCCAAATTCTTAAGTAGTGATGAGTACATAGATTACTTACGTCACAGGAAACTTGTGTGGCTAGAATTCCAGCACAGCCCACTACGAGTCTAAACTGATCCTTGGCTCTTGCAATGATAGTTATGAACTCAGATAACCGTACGCAGTTAGGAAGTCATCGTCTTTATAAAAGAACCAATCATAAGATGGCAACCAACTATGGATTAGCGACCCTGAACTTCTTGTCTGCGGTTAGTACGCTGATTAGAAATTGTTTCTAAGGTTTCAGAAGATTCGTTTAAACCGAGTCGATCTCATTCTCGCAGATCAAAGTTTCTTATCTGCAACTAGGAACACAGTGCGGTGAAATACGATGCTGGATTTAGCTATTTATTGTTTCAATGCATTCTAGTCTTTAAGATGGCAACAAAACATTTTGAAGTAGACAAACTATATCATCTTAGTGCGTTGCTTAAATAAAGGCAATTAGCAAGCAATGTGTGGCAAACATGTCCGTTTTCAGGACTGCGAAAACCTTGTGCAAGTCAAGCTCAGTAAAGCCCCACTGAAGGTAATTATAAACATTTCTGTAAAGTATGAATAAGTATTGGTCATGGCCTGCTGCCTCTTAGGAGTGCGTGATCAGATAAGTAGGCTTTCTACTATGAGATTCTCTCGTGTATTTTAGTAGTTTCCTGACTGCATCAAAGAGAGCCCATTCTATACCTAAGAAGTCGATTATTGTCGTAGCTGTCGAACCCAAGCTGTTAAATCCAGTTATCCGAATAACTTAGGAACAGAAGGTCATTAGTATCACAGCATGATGAAGTTGAAGATACTGGAGGTAATGTTACATCGGGTTTGAAATTATGAAACTAAAAGTATAATTCTCGTACATGCTTCATAGTTCGAATGTAAAGTAATTGAGACATAAAGTGGTGTTCCTGTGTGCTTAGCATGAAGCAAATATCTCATTCGACGTATCTCCGTGAAAACTGATGTTAAAAGTATAGATGCACTCAATATACCTAATACGTTAGTACATTAATTAACGTGTAAGTACATGCTTGCGTACATACGTAAATAAAAAATGCACAACGAACAACTCTCCACATACATCTATTCTTACGTATGTTAATAGATACGTGCAAAAATACGTACGTAAATAGATGCATACGTAAAATTCAAAGCATAACGCATGACACGTTACATAGAAACGTGCGCACGCATGCAGATAGTTTGGCGCGAAAACAGATATATGCACCTACATGTATGCTTGTATACAAAGGGTACGTACATACGTATAGAGATACATGCTTACATACATACACCTACATTCATTGCGATTGCCTATATGTAGAACACCTACATACATTGCGCGTGCCTATACTTGGAACACCAACATAGCACGTCTACGAGTTGGAGGAGAGAGGTGACTATATAGTGTTTTTTGCTATAAATAATATCGCGGCCTGGACGTACACCAGGAGTCCATGCGTAGGAGGATTGCTCCGTTACCAACTAATTTATAACGATAACGATCTGATAACATATAGTCCTTCTTTCTCTAGTCGCCACACCAATTCGGAGTCCTCAATAGGTAGACATCGATATCCAACTTGGCTCAGTATAATGGTCAGGCTCACTGCACCATATAGCTAGATACTAAAAGGGACTCCTTCTAGGTACATCATCGGCCCCAGAGATACATTGTAAGCTTTTTGCGTATTTAGAACAGAGTATTATATAAGACATTTGAGCAGCTACTAGAAAAGCATTT
>JAAAKM020006971.1:5833276-5851347 GCA_010016025.2 Alatinidae sp. Z8VKAUB7J3 | reverse complement strand
TATCTGGAATGAAAGGCTGCAGTTTAATAGCAATATCAATACCAGATAATAGATTCTGTAGTGTGAGGAGACTTGGTAAAGAAAATGGCCAAATATTCGGAGGGTATCAAAGACACTCTCAGTCAATATCATTAGTGAGAGCATATCTGGTATGAAGCAATTGGTATCTCATAAACTACATATTATGCTGAACATTTACTGCAAAACCACACACAGAATGGAGTTAATGTAAATATAGTTAGAGTTTTAAATCTCCCATCATTATTTTCTGTCTTTAAGTGCAGACTTACCCATTTTCAAGAAATTTATGACATTGACAAATGCAGTGGTATCCACATCAAATCCTAACAAGCTTACTTGATCATGGAGCACATGGAACATACCCATGCAAACAGTGACCCATAGTTTGGCAAGACAGATGTTTAAGCACTGATTTTGAGCTGAACTGCTTAGCATTTTGCAACCAATGTTGTGCTCAAAAAGTATAGAACGAGAACTTACTGCTTCACTCAATATATTCTTTATGTACATTGTTAATAGTGAACCTACACTCCACATGTGAGGCCACATAAGTAAACAAAATTTCTTAGTCAAAGAGGAAAATACAGAAAGTGTGTGCTCTAACTACTGGGCTTAGCTTCCAATCTGCCACTGACAGAGATTGATAGCCACCTTTATATAATTCTAAGACCAGCCTCTTTGCACTGTGCAACTTGACCAAGAAAGGACTGTCATCGAGCCTGTCAATTTGTCCAAAACCCAGTGAAATAAGTTTGAGGTGATACTGGAAAAGTAGAAAATATGTTGGATTTTCCATCTGAATATTACTGTTTCAGTAGATTATTATTTTGCTTGGATAAACCACATGGCCACAATCCCCACAAGATAATTGGTGATTGCTGCCTGAGAAGCTTCAGGGACTTATTCCTTTAAAATTCCACAAATTATTGCTTTCCTTTATTTCCTTTCTGGTTATGCTGTATTATTCTAAAGGCTAGAAAGCATGTAGTCTGTAATGACCAGTTAGAGTACTGAAATGCAAATGCTAACAGTCTAAAGGGTGCTGCATCCACTACAATGCACACAATAAGATGTAAGACTATCTTGTATGACATAACAATGGAAAGATACTCAAAAACAAATATAATGGCCAAACCACCTTTGTGAACTCTCATGTAAGCTGTCCAAAGTACGCAAGCATGGAAAAGTGAAAACTGAAAATTGACAATGCTCATGATGATGACATTGTCTTCGTCCATTTCAAGGTTGCAAAGACACACCCCCTCCCATTAACAGGTCCTCTTCCCATGCTCTGCTGGCTGTTTGAAATGCTCTACAATATACAAAGTGTTATGTTCAGATTGGATCATCCAACTCTGATTCTTGTGAACAACCTGTAGAGTGCAATCTGGTTGCATTGAAGCAACATACATCTTCAACTACATTATATACCACTTCCTCAATCAATTGTTTGCCATGTTAGATTCCGCCTTTAAAGTCAGCATTACTGCTCAAATACACTGATTATATCCACATTCTCTGCTTATAGATGTCCATTTCCCATATCTAGAACCTGTATTGACATCAGACAAAACAAATGACACCCTACAACCCTCTGTGTCAATGGTATGGCACCATGGTGTATTAGCTAGCTAATCAGTGTTGCAACCATGAATGACATCATTTCATCTCTTGATTTTCTTTGTCATCTCATCTCATGTCATCTCATCTCAAGGCATCACTTCTTTATCACAGAAACTTCTCTCCTGCTCCTGCTCCTACTTCTCTCTGCAACCTAAGAGAATTTCTTGGCCTTATAAATTTCTACAGCCATCTCATTCCAAACTGTGCTTATCTCTTACAACCACATACAGAATTACTCACCAAAACATTCAAACCACCCATTTTATGTACGAGTACATTGATGACCTTCTCATCACAAGAATGAAGAAGAATGTCTAACTCATCTGTCTTATTTTTCCGCCCTTACATGAGTATTCAGCGTTGTAATCACACAACACACACACAGACACACACACAGACACACACATAAACACACACACACTAAGCCATGATGCCAGTTACTCAAATCACACTTCACTAGAGAATGGGTACCTAACAGAGACAACACCACAAGTGAACCTTATGTCTTCACTGTAGCAGGGGGCTGTGTAATGACGTACACCAAAACAAATAACATACCAACTTTCTCTGCTTTAATGGTAAGGGGCCATATTGTCATGTTTAACTCACTTGTGTTGCAACAATGTAGGGCCGGGTTCAGTTCCTCATGGTCCTTCATTTTAACCATCGAGCTTTTCATCATATGTAATCAAACAATAACGTCAAAACTAGATAAGACTGACAGAAAAGTCTCTTTTCAGATTAGTACGCCTAAAGCCATTTTGCTTTTGCTATTATTCCCAGCTGATTAACTCCTGCTCAGGGGTGTTGCATTTGGTACCAAAATGAGACACCAGCCTGACTTGACCCCAACTATATGAAAAAATTCAACTGTGAAAAACTTTCACACTACTTACTACGCACTGGTTAAAAATGATAATCCCCTAAAATATTGCACGTTCTGACATTTAGTATGAATACAAATAAAACCTTTTAAAACTAGAGTTTAAAGTGAGTAACCTGCAAACATGATATTGATGAAGATCTATTCAGGAAGAAATCTATCAAGATCAGGTGCATATTGTACAATCTGATAATTTGATGAATTATGAAGTCAATGAATTTAATATGTCTATCTCATAATAGGTAATGTAATGTTGTCAGAAGAACAAGGCACATACATGTCTTTTCTTATCCAAACTGTCCAAAAATATGGTACAAAATTCTTCAGCAGCTTTACAAGCTTCATCAGCCTGAACTTTAAAGTCAGCCTACAAAATCAATAAAAGAACTTATTTTCAAAGGTCATATATATGCAATATGTATATGTACCAAACTGCAAGATGTTGAATCTTAAAAATGACACACACATTGCCTATAAAACTTGTCCGCAGAGTCAACATAACCGCTACATAAACTTTGTTTTATTATGAACATTATTAGTAATTGAAAGCCTTTGCCACACATTTATTGCCTATTGTATATGGCCTCACATTCTAAATGCATGCATGCATTCTAAAATATATAGTGTTTATTAATAGCGATTAAAAGCAAATGTCTAATGTCATTGCAACCAGCTCAATATATAACACACATGAAGAATTAGGGACATTTATTAATGCCTTTTCAAAATCTATTCTTCTTGGATTTACATGGTTTATTATCAGTGAGAGAAACTTCAAAAATTAATAACTAAGCCCCCCTGAGCATCAAAGCTGACAGCTAGTGTTTAGTATTTAACTCCAGGCCTGATTTTGGAAAATTGCTAAGCAACTCGAGGCCTGACCCCGAAAATTGAGTTGCTTATAAAAAACAACGTGTGATATTTGAGTAGGACTCTGTTACTATTTTATGGCAAAGTTACCGACAGTTAGTTCCCATTGGCTGACACAGAGGTTATTTTCAGGTCCCTTTCCTATCTTGTGAATTGAATTGAATTCTCCAATGCCTTCTTGCAGTGGTAAGCAAAAAATCTTAAATATACGTGTGTTGCATCTATAGCACCTTCAGTATTCAGCTAATAGCAAGAATCGCGAAAGAATTATACATTTTATGAAATAACGTATTAGTTATTTCTTTAGTACTACAGCAGGTTATGGGCCCTTGATAGCTTTAAAACATTTGACGATTCAAGAATGATTTTGTTGAAGAGTACTCTATACTATTTAGAGGAGTGTTTCTTATCATTTCTGTCAACTTGAATAGTTTGAGTATGTTCTCGTGCAACCAAGACTTATCAACAAACACAAATAGAAAGCAGCAATCGAAACCAACAGAAACCTTTTACAGAGGAATACAACCTATTCATGGGGTTTTTAAATAGTGCTCTGAACATAAAAAAGGCAACATTGCCTACTAAATCTGCGTTTTGTTTTGATCTCGAAAAAACATCGTGACACTTTTATGTTGACGTGCACCTGCTATACAAAACTAAGTTTCATCGAATTGTCATCTCCTTCATATTTCGTGATACGAATTTAAAAGCCCTCTGTGTTCCTTGTTTAAAACACATAAGCATGCACGCCAGGGTACTGACTACAAGTACGGGTAGGAGCCACCAACAAAGACCTCCACCTTGTCAAGATTAAACAGAAAATGCTGTGGACAAGGCCTGTTCAGAACTACAAGGATATGCTGGTGCCAATTTTTGTTCTTTTAAAGCCGAATCGACGAGTAAAACACAAGCACAGCACGATTCATAGAGTGCTTAACCGTTAAACATCGTGCGTGGATATAAAATTGGCCAATTTCGTCTTCTAAAGGGGAGGATTTGCACCACAAATGCCGATGCTTGGTCTTAATCCGATACCTTTGAAATGGCATGCTTGGATGCCAAGTTAACGTGATTATAAGAGATGATACCCTCTGAATCAAAACATACTAATCCGTGGCAATCAACTTAAAGACTTAGGGAGTTCCTTTCAAAATCAACTCTCTGTCCATATGTACGTTATTGTTAGGAGTTTCTGAACGGCCATGTCATCGTTGGAAGGTAAGCACTACGTCCAAGTGAAGGAATTGAGATGCACACAGGAAATGAAAATCTCTGTAGTATTTCCTGAAAATGAATGACTTTGAACATCTTGAATTGTAGGGAATTATTTCTTTGAAACATCAGTTGATTTGGAGATTGAAACCTCTGATTATCTGTTCTCGACAACAAGACCGAGTGTGCTTCTACTTAACATATATATATATATATATATGATATATATTATATATATATAATTTATCAATGAGCTACACCGACCAGTTTATCATATATATATATATATATATATATATATAATATTCATAGAGAAAAACTTGACGTTTGGAGATAATTCTTCCTCAGTAATGCTGCTTCACTTCTATTTGAAAAAAAGGCCAAAGAAAATAGTTTTGGCGCTGTCGCTCCACGCGTAGTTTATACGACTAAAAAAGCATTTTCAACCGACCACAAAGATGGTGTGCCCTTCACAAATTCAAGCTCTGTAGTTTATCAATTATCAGTGTGAGGTTAGCTATGTTGGCAGCACGACCTTGAGGTTGGTTGACCGAGTTAAGCAGCATGCGCCATCGTGTTTTCGCCAAATATCAACTCCTAAAAGGAAACAACTACCTTGGGTTTCATAGACCAAAACTACCGTCAACCAATCTGACTCTGCCATAGGGCAGTACTTGATTGAGAACTCAGACTGTGCCAAAATGTACACTGACACTTGCTTCCGTGTCATAGGAAAGGCCAGGTCTGCATTTCATTTGGCCATCTTGTAGTCAGTGCACATAAAAGCAAGAAAACCTTTGCTATGCAGACAGAAAGAATTCGTTTTCTCACTAGGCCTATTCAATTAATCTTGTTTTAGTGGATGCTGATTGGTTCAAAAACACAAGCCTTTCAGGCAGTCCAAATTCTGTTTGGCTCCTTCAAAAATATAGTTGAGTATACTCTTCCACACACTTCATTTCGGTCATTCTGACGTTAGTACTCTGAGGAGTGTCAGACGAAAAAAGCTTTTAAGTACATGATTTTTCCGCTATTTCGTGCAATATTAAGTGTTTAACAAAAACACTTGAGATATTGAATAAACCAGTATAACTTCAATATTATATCTACATTGGAGAGGAAAATAAACTATTTTTGGCAAGATCTGTTTTTAGTTAGTCTTAAAACAGTGAAAGATAATGTTAAATAATGCTTCGTACGTTGTCGTTTGTAATAATTACTATACTGCATAAGCAAATAAGGAAGAATGCTTAAGTGACTGAAAGCTTCAGCTTTTGTTTTAAAATTGGTAAAGACTCGGCTCCCTTTCGTTTCATTAAGGGCTTATTGAACCCACCCTACGCGCTCTCAACCCCATGTGATATATTTCGTACTCAAGAAAGTATTTCAATAATAGTGTAACTTTACCCCTTCACCCCAACCTCACCCCCACCCGCAAAGTTTTGAAGACTGCTTTGTCACAGCAAATCAAGAACAACGTTTTCTAAAAATTTGTAATGAAGCTGTTTTCGATGTTTCAGTAGGTGTTAAACCGGCGAATTTGAAAAACGATAAATTTAAACGGTGCCGCCTGTGAAACGAAGGATAGCTAAATAGAGTTCCATACCAAATTTACCCCGCCACTTGAAGTAAATAAGGGGTTTCCGTGACGCACCTCATGATCAGAACAGATATGTAAAAGCGTATTGTCCACCTCTGTGCTGGACATCAAATCAAATTTAAATAACATATTTATACTACAGTTATTGCCCACTTAAACCGTTACGATTGACAAACTACACCAAACACCTGGTAAGAGAACCGGATCATAAACAGAAAATTTATTATCTGAAAGAATCTAAGAATAATTTTCAATGTCACTAATTTTTTTTTTCTCTTAGCCGCTGCCTCACATTTGATTTAGTGTCCAAGCCTCTGTAAATAGGGCATGAATACCTTTCTATGCATGAAAGGCCAAAGTCTTGCAATCGAGAGTTTCAATTCATATATCGGTAAATATGCAACACAGGAGATGTTCGTCGTAAAATAATGGGCACTATCTATCTCTTAAACGCAAGGTAACGGGGAATTGATCTGATAGAGAGGGGAGAGAAATGATGGTTTAATCCACCGGCTCTCCCTGGAGGCGTTTTGTAAATTTTAAGGGGCACTTTGAACTTTCTTCGAAGCACGGTGCACTCAAACATCAAGGGGACCACGTTAAAAAGAAGACAATAGGAGATGCCAGACCGTTAATGGCCTCTTGGTCAAGTCCAACCAGGAACCGAGTCTAAACTGAACATTTGTATGAATGCATTCGGGTAGTGCCGGCGAAGGTCTTTTGCGTTGAAAAGCCTAAAGAACTGCTCGTGGTCCGTAATCGACTTGCCTTCCTTGTTTCTACAAAGATTTAGCTTAATGTGTTTAAAAGCATAAATGATACACAAGACATTACCCAATGTAATCGGTGGTGATAACCAAACTGGGTTAACACAGTTAAAAACTTTATTCACAAAGTTACATTCGGTGATCACGAGGGATGTTGAAGGAACTTGAGTGATGATAGTCAATTACAGCATCATAGAATGGTTTGCAAATGTTCTCAATTTTGGTGTGGCACTGTAATCCTTGTTTCATATCGATAAAACTAAGCTTCTAACAAGTCGCAGATTGAAGGAAAATGTTTCGGGGCTTCGCCTCCCTCAACTCCAGTTTTTTTTTTGCTTTAGCCCCCAACTTTCAAACTGGCTCCGCAGTCCCTGATACACATGTTTTCAGTATCGCTTTGCTTACGTTTCGTTACTGCAAGCAATAACAGATAAGCTTACGTGTTAATGGTATTCAAACTTTCCTGTCACGGAACTGCTTTACACAGCCCTTTGAATTTTGATGTTACGTTCGGAGTCACCAGCAGGAAGATGGTGCACTTTTCTGTTTTCCGAGGGGTCAAATTTCACCCCATCCGCGCGTTGGACACACCAAAACACCATTACTTACAGGCAGGGTCTCAATGGTCACTCCCTATCATAAGACCGTGGTAGTAACGAACAAAGCAGAACGTTCATTGTTGATAGAGAAATCACCAGTTATATAAAGCCGATTAAGGTTTGATGAAGTCAGATCTTGTAAAAAGGACAGAGCTTATTAGGGGATATTAACAAAATTAAGTCAGGATTACGAGGGTTCACTAAAGCCTGTAGAAATTCTTTTTTCTTATTAACATAACAAGGGAAATAGAGCTGAGCCTGTGAATAGAGATTCTAAGTAGTATATTGACATTGTTCGTAGCTCCACTGCTTCTTTTCGATCTGGTGGGAAAGTCTGAATAACTCTCCGTCTTCAGGCCATGTTCAAACCCTAAAAGAACACAAGGCTGGTCTCCAATTGCGTTGAGCTGGATGACGATGTCCACCATTGGATGATTGGGAGCTGATGTGGCGACTAGAGAAATAAAAATATGTTAACATCGGAGGTCACCTAGCTCAGTTGGTAGAGCGCACGCCGCGAAAGCATGTGTCATGGGCTCGATCGCCAATGGTGACATATTTTCTATGTATCTAGTCTTCTTTTTAAAACTAACATTTCAATTCCTCTCTTCTCGATGATACTTTCTAACTTCAACGGGCTTTGGACAGATAGACTGGCCGGACAACAGTCCTTCCTTGGCGCAGAGAGGTGGGTCTCCTATTGCCCTGAGCTGGATGACGATGTCCACCGGTGGATGATTGGGAACTAATGTGTCGACTAGAGAAATGGAGTATGTTAACATCGGAGGTCTCCTACCTCAGTTGGTAGAGCTCAAGCCGTGAAAGCGTGGGTCCCGGGTTCGATCCTCGTAGGTTAAATATATTTCTCTTTCTCTAGTATCTTTTCAAAACTTAGTATAGGTCGACCTATTAGCATTTAAAACTGTTGTTCAAATCCAAATATGTTTTAGGCTTTTTATGTTGGGAATATATATAAAGCAATGGAAAAGAGATAAGGAACACGAGTACGATCACGAATTACTCGAGGTGAAAATATTTGAAAGTTGTGTCTCCGATGGTGACATATTTTCTAGTTCTCTAGTGTTCTTTTAAAAACTAAAAACACATTTTAAGACTACAGCGATGTGGTTACAAAGCATTTCCTTGAAGAAATCCCAACGACGACTTCATCAAAGTGTTAACCATGTCACCATATGCCTGTATACAAAATGCAGCCTTCAAACTTCATGTCAGCTGCAAAACTTGCAAAAGGCCTTAAGAAAACACTGTTAAATTTGCTCAGTTTATAAAATTATGAACTGCGTTCAAATATCAAGGTTTTGATAGAAATCGTGTCAAAGGCGTATCTCAACGTATCTCAACGATTATCATATTTCTGATATTCATTAAATCGTGAAGTCACACTTCAGTACTCTATTTTCCACAGCCCTTTCAGTAAAACTTGATACCGGCCTATAACGATGAATAGGGGTAACAGGCAAAGCAACTACCTAAAACTTGAGTAACCGTATACAGACCAACTAAACGGGAAACGATACCTTGGTTACGTGCTAGCAAACATACGCATACAGTACCCCATAAATACAACTGCAAAAATTTCTACACTTTTGGAGGTATCACAAAAGATATAGTGAAGATCAAATCAGCTTAAACATGTGTTTGTTCAAGGGGCCTCTAATAAAGGTTATAAATGCTCAACTTTTAGAAAAATTATCATCATCTTGTATAAAATACTGCGCTGAGCGTGCCCCTTTTTTACAGTTACATCATCACTGTGATTGTATGCCAAACTCCAGGAAACTGAGTTTTGTTAGTAGTATCGATGTCTCATTGTCCACTTGTGAGAACTGTATAGATGGTGCGATACGCGTTTATTCTGCATCCGATATGCTATATCAGGTCAAATAGTCGCTTCTGTGGCTGATTTTGTTAATTTTGCTGATTTTGTTAGACTTTGCTGATTTTGTTAACACGGTTATCATTGTGCAATGGCCACTGACTATTTCCTACGTGTATACGTAGATCTTGGTAGCTCAGTTATGCCACTAAAACCTAGAACCTTAATAAAAGCTAAATGGAAGCTCTTTTCTAATATAAAGATATGTGCCCAGCACAAGGCGCGTGAATGAAGCATAGTTACTAAACATTATTTGATGAGCTTTCGGTGTAATCACCATCGTCAAATCATAAATTACACAAATATCATAAAGCACACAGGGTTAAGACCACAACATAAACACTAGGATACATTAATAACTAACAAGGGACATACTAAAAGCGGGAGAGGGGAGTTGAACTTTCGCTTACATAGGTAGGCCTAACTTTAGACAAAAGAAGACTTTCTTTGAGCAAGACCTCGAATTTTGCAGAACCTCAGGCGAGAAAAGTAGAGATCTTTCGAAGCGCTTTGTTTCGTAAGGGCCACTTTCATTTGCAGGTGAAATTAAGGCAGTTTTGCCTGCAGTAGTTGTCTCTGGAACCATTTAAGCCTAGTTTTGTATGTATATTTACATACTTCTATTAGGGTCCAAAGGGCTTAACTTCTCGTTGATTTTCAAACCTTGGGGGGAGGGGGTCTACTCTAAACCTTGGGACTCCAAACCCTAATGGGAACTAGAACAGATAAAATTCAAAGGAAATAGAGTTTGAGGTCTGATTGAGACCAACATCATTTTAGGTAACGAGATTTTAAGAAGAAAGGCGTAATCAATTTTATAGTCTCAGTATGATATAAAACAGGATACTCCTCAAGCATAGCCTGGCAACCTCTCAGTGCAGCCCCCCCTGATAGGCAATGCGACCATACCAAAGAGTCCTACTTTCCCACAAGGGAAAGAGGGTTCCCTGGGGGTATAGCCTTGCTCCCTTCCTAAAACCTGAAGTGCTGCGGGCTCGCTGCCTAACTCAATGGCTTACTCATTTTCTAACTGACAGGTTCACTTCGGCTAACCGACTGTATCACTACATAAACGCGGTCAGGTTATTAGCACGTTAATTAGTAAGCTGATGCCAAAACCTAATAATTACCACCTTCTAGACATGCAATAACATCTTCACATCCATGCTAGGTGAGCCAACTTAGACTGCAAAACTTACGAGAAACTAATCTTACACCTAGACAAGCAATCCACTTTTAAAATGACATCAGAACAATGCGTGGCATCTCGCCTGTCGCATTCTTTTAGGATCAAAGTCTGATCGTGTGTAGTTAAGATACCCAGAAATTACTAATTTGTTTTCAAAGCCAATTAGTAAAATCATTAGAAGGTACTTAGGAACTTAGGCAAAGTAAGAAATTGGGTGTTGTGTCGAGTAATTACTGCCCTGGAGACATGATAAGCCAAAGAAACCAAATATGGGCATTGTTGATGCTCCACGGAACTTAATCTTCTGCGAGCATCTCTAATCCACCAAAGGCATGGATTACTATAAACCATTTACGTCCCCAAGCAAAGCTTTCATCTGCAGTTCACTGAATCCAATTTCATGCTAAATCAAGTTTAGCTGAATCGACAAGAACGTGGGAATGTACGCGATGGATAAGAAGACAGGTAGCACTTGATAGAGCTGTTTTGCTATTTGTTCAAATGGATACATGCTTTTCAGTACCATTATCATTAATCATTGCCTTGTCGTAATACATTGGCTGTCATGAGCCTCCAACACTTTCTGTCATTTGCCTTTAATATACATAAGTGATCATACTTATAAAGTGTTTAATGCTTTGCTTTTATACTACTGCTACGTCGAGCATGCGCGGATAGTTTTGGCGCTAAAAGAGCCATAAAGTTTGTCAACGATCGTAGCAGGAAATTTTTTTAAAGTCATAATCTCCGGCCCTAACGCAACTTTACAAGTAATACGCAAACATCAAACGACACCCCTAAGCCACGATTATAACTGTCGCAATTTTACCTTCTTATATCTGTCACAATTTTACCTTCTTATATCTGTCCCAACTTTACCTTCTTATAACTGTCCCAATATTACCTTTTTAAAACTGTCCCAATATTATCTACTTGCAGCTTACTTTAAAGAGAGCACCAGCAATACCATCATCTTAAACTCCTTAGCCTTGAACATGATTTTGTATCTTCAAATTAAAGAAGATATAATTTTAATTAAGTGACTTTAGAATTTTAATAAGAATGCGACCAGCAAAGAATAGCACATACAATTACAAGGTTTCTTTCAAAGTAAGATATCAGTAGAAACGTAAAACTCCACTATATAACCAATCTTAAAAAGGCGGCTTTCTTTGTAGCTAATCACCTTTACAACCCATGGCTCAGATGGCAGTTAATTCCCAATTTTCAGTCACACTATCCGAATATGTAGTATGTTAAAACCTCTGCCGACTCAATGCTTTATCGCGTTATCTAGGCTTACATATATTTTTTGCTCGAAAGTATGAGGAAGGCAATAAGCCCGAACAAGGCATTCCGTTATTTGTGGGCATTCCGATGGCTAGGAAGATACTACGCTTTCAGCCAATGCGTCACGAGTTGACCTTCTACTTTTTGCCAGCAACGGTTTCGAGAGAAACGTCTGTCTCTTAATCAAAGACCCCTGATGAGCAGTGGGCCCGACATTGAAACTACCCTTAATAAACAGAAAAACCACTAAACAGGCAAACTAATAAATAATGGGCAGCCGGGGTGTCCAAGGGCGACGCCCTCAATTTCTGCTTCTGGGCAGAGAAGCAAGCCATGAAGCAGACTCAACAGACCAGTAGGACGGCCTCTCGCGGATTATGGAAAACATCTGTCATCAAAGGGCACCTCCCACCCCCACCCCCCTTAATTTAGGCTAGAGGGCAGAGACGCAAGCAATGAAGCAGGCTCAACTGCCTAGTAGAACCGCCCCTCACGGGCCATGGAAAGAACCCGTCATCAATGTGTCATCGATGAGAACAGATACAATACATGATGCCTTAGAGAGATAAATCTGTCGTGAAATTGGGCGACAATTGTGACTCCAGCGTGGAGTGGGTGGGGGAGGGAAGCTTATACTGCTGCAAACGTACTCTAATTAGCCATAGTACACTGTTTTAAGACAATTGATCTCCAAATACTGTAAGTCCTCAATTAAGCCCCCACCCTCAAATAAGCCCTTGCCCTACAATAATTTTAGCAAAAATAAGCCCCCATTTTCTAACAAGCCCCCATGGGGGGTATCAAATTTTAGCGGCAACAACGCAATTTCTTCTCGACAGACAGTTCAGAATCCTTACAAATAAATGCGGTACACATTTTATATATAAGCAACCCTCACCCTTGCTAATGGTTCAACCCTCACATTAGCCACGAAAATTAAGCAACTTGCTTAGCAACTCTCAGCCCTGACAGTTAGTTTGCATCTTTCTTTCGCAGAATAAAATTACAAATTTTCTTGAAAATAACGACAGAGGAATTATTTTCTGATTTGAAACAATCATCCTACGGGACCTTATTACTTTAGTTTTGGCAATGCGTGAACGTGTGTGAAATTTTTCGGTGATTTCATAATTCGGTATCACAGAGGAAAAAATAACCTTAGCAACCTTTTAAGCAACTTTGCCTTGAAAGTGTATCATACCGTTAGCAAACTTAGCTCTGACCCTGAAAATCGAGTTGCTTATAAAAAATGTGTGCTTGTCATGAGAAATTAACATCTTCGCTGAGATTTGCGATAGCGAGTTAAAGATGGGGAAGCATCAGCACGCGAACCTATACTTTATCATAACGAAGCTTTTTTACCAAGTTAATGCCGGACTGAAGTTTCTTCCCTGCATACAGTCTTCGATAGTTGTAACTAGCGAAATTTGGCAGTGTGCGACAACACATGCCCAAATATACCAACGTAGCGCCTCTGATCACAGAATATGGGAACTGTGGTTTCAAGCAAGAGCAGCGTGTATCAACTGTCTAGCCAGTTTAAAAATCTCTGGGCCAGTTGTTGCGCTTCTTTCTGCCTTTTGTTTTCTTCATTGTGTAGCCAATTTAAAACAGAAGAGTCAATAAATGACTTGTTTCGTTTCCAATTATGCACTCTTTATCAAAACTAGGGAGAGCTGCGGTAACTAAGTCAACTCATTTACGAATTTATTAAGTAAGTTGAAGTGTAATTCGTTCAGCATTTTGATAAGTATAATGGTTGGCAGCAAGCATAAGTCCTGTATGATATATATAAAAATAGCTAAAAATGTTTATTATTAATGTTTTAACTTCCTTAGAACCGCAGGGGCTCAAAGGTACTAGACTTGCTTTACAAATGTATCGATCATGGTCCCCATTGAGGTACAGGTGCTAAAGTTTATTCATTCTTGCGATGTCAGTGAAACGAATACCAGCAAAACTGGGAAAGTGGGTAACATCTGCTTTTTGATGGGAGTGGTAGCGACCCCCCTAACGCATACTCTATTTGTTGGAAATAGGCAGACCGTCGAAAATAGGCCGAGATGTTTTGGTAGACACCAAAAAATTGGCTGACCTCGAACCTATGCGGAAACGCGGTAAAGTTGTAGCTCATGATTTGATTTGTATGTAATTGTAACTCATGTAATTACTTACTCCCTGACACTGAAGATGTTGTATGTGAGGAAGACCGTAAGAAAACTGTTATTGACTACTTGTTTGATATTTCAGACGGGGACATTGGTATTGTGCTGTAGAACTCACAATTTTTCTTTGTGGAATATTTTATTAGCATTGTAAGTCATTATTCTTATGGTGTTTTTCCCGCATACACATTGATTAGAAGCTGATTATAAATAGGCCGAAAAACTTTATTTAAGAAAATAACAACGAACTGAACAAATACGTTATATGATAAGTACCTAACGAAAGTAGAGTATTTGTGTTGCCAGCGACTGCGGTCGCCCATGTTTCTCTTTTGGTTTTGTAATTCCTGGTATACACTTGTGTTTCAGATGTTGACGAGTGTGCGTCAGAGTTGAACAAATGTCCGCATAACTGCAAGAACTTGGTCGGTAGCTTCCGTTGTATTTGCCCAACTGGTTACAGGCAAGTTGCAGGAGGACAATGCGTTGGTAAGTATCTTGTCTTTGAAGGTCCGTTTGTGTTAGGCAGAAAGATGACCGATGTTCCATGCAAAACATAACTATATATATTGCAATTCTAGGTCATTGTTAGTTGCTCTTTGTCCCATTTCTTTACGCGTTATGTAGCCAGTTAACATTTAACACAACACTAATCCTATTCTCGTTAGCAATCTAGTCAGTGCGTCTCTTTTTCCTTAATGTTGTCAGTGCGAAACTGTCCATATCGAATTCTAATTTGCTGCCATCAACATAAGGCGATTAAAGCCTAGTACAATGCGTAGCGTTTCTTCCTATCGAACATCACTCATCAGATTGCGTCATTTGTACCCAGTAGACAGCGGGATTTCCTCTCGAAGCTCGAAAATGGAAAATCACTTCACAGACCATATTTTGGAAAAAGGCTAGGACATAGAGCCCAGATGAGGACACAATTGGATATGGTCAATTCACATCCAAGCCTGCGAGTTTGGAGTGCCTCTGTTATCGGAGCAGCACGTCTCATTCATGGATCTACTAGCACTAGATTACGTGAGATATTTTAATATTTTATTTTGTTCCCCTTACTACGTACAGACGTTGACGAGTGTGCTGTCAATCCAAGACTTTGCAAGCCAGGAGGAACGTGTCAGAACTTCCTTGGTGGATACAGATGTGATTGTAGACCACCCTATATGCGAAGTGCCGATTTCCGTTTCTGTCAAGGTATGGAATATAGCATTATGGTATATAATTATGTTAATACGAATGGTTCTTGGCGTTCAGAGAGGATTATTTACATAAAGAATCTTTCTCACACGAATGATTACATCTTAATTTTTGTATTTTTAAGTATCGTGGTGGGAGCACAATGAATTAACGATGGTTAAAAGCAGATTAATATGTTAGACAGTAGGTGTTCCTCTAGTGTGTCTGCAGATTTAATGAAAACGCCACAAAACTGCTGGGAATAGTTAGCTGGTCTTGCTGGTGCGACGTTGACACTATCTTTGATATTGATTATTTTATTTTCCCTCTGGTTTCTTATGATGATGATGATGATTGTGATGGCTAGATGTTGATGACGATGACGACAGTGCTACTGCTGCTGCTTCTAGTGCTGGTGGTGGTGATAATGGTGGTGTTTGTGATAGTGGTGGTGATGATGGTGGTGATGATGGTGATGGTGGTGATGGTGGTGTTTATGACGGTGATGGTGGTCGTGGTGATGGTAGTTGTGTTGGTGTTGGTGGTGATGCTGGTAGGGGTGGTGATGATGTTGATTGTGGTGGTGGTGGTTGTGATTATGGTGGTGGTGGTGGTGATAATGGTGGTGGTGATAATGATGGTGGTAGGGGTGATGATGGTGGTGGTGGTGGTGATGGTGATGGTAGGGGCTGGTGCTGATGATTGTGATCATGTTCTTTATCATAATGATGACTTTTTACAATGGTGATAATTATGACGGTGTTGGTAATTCTTATAATGATAATTATGATGGTGATGATACTATTAGCCAATGTTGTTTTTATTCCTATTTGTGTTGCAGCCCCAATGTTTCAACACATTGCAGTTGTACATTAGTACCGCTCCCAAAACTGTACAGAGTTCTATACAATGATTACCTGTTATTGTTATACTTTTCAGACAAAAGAATGGGATTCTGCTTCTCCAATGTTATTGATGGCGTTTGCCAAGCAGCACCGAAGAAGATGAAGAAAGTGAGTCAGAAGAGCTGCTGTTGCCGTGGCGGAACTGCTTGGGGAGACGAATGTACTCTTTGTCCCAAACCAGAAACTGGTAAGATTCTTAACCATCGAACATTACATAAACCCTGACCTTTCAAAAGAGAACTGAGCGACGATTAGTTAGCGTAGGCTGCCTTCATTAAGTGGCCTACCGAGCGGACTCCATGTTTTACGCCCTACTGCCCCCTTAAAAGCTTGACATACAAACGAGCGTTGAAAATTGTGAGCGAACGGGAATAGCTATGGTGTTACAGCCCTTTTTGTTTAACCGTGCCGCAAGAAAGAATACATACAAGGATATGCCACTAATATCTAATGCACGAGATGCGGTAGCTGACTTGGAGCTGACATCCCATTCCCCCTCCTTCCCCCTGCCTTTATCCCTGTGTTTATTTTGTTAATTGTTTCAGTATTTAAAAATCATTCGATCTCGTTTATCTGTTAAACGTTTCAGTGTTTGAAAATCTTTCAGCCTCTTAATTTAAAGATAAGCACCCAGCAGGAGGCGCGTAGATTAAACATGATGATGAAATATTGTATTAAGAGCTTTTAATATATTCTGTCAACATTCATTGATAATTAGTTAACACTTCCTTCAAAAAATATTTTAATATAATATTTATAATATTTCATCGTTGTACTTCATCAACGCGCCTTGTGCTGAGTGCCTATGATTTTATTAAGAATTCGTTTTCCGTTTGGGTTTTCCATTGCAGATGTCATTTCTTTGTATCTCTTTAGTCACTTTCTCGCTCTTCTTGTTTTCAGAGGAATACAGAAGCTTGTGCGTCGACGAGGTCACGATAGTCGGTAAGTACTGTATGTAATGGAGGCCTAGAGTTTGTTTGTTCAATCTCTATCATCCTTCAACTATTATCAAACGTTAATCTTTTATATCGATTTATTATTTGAGATACCTATATCTCTGAAATTAAGATGTCTGAAAACCGTAAGTGAGGTAGCCTTATGATACAAGGTTAAAATCTAGTGGAATATATAAACTAATTGATGGACTATTTGATTAATTAATTTATTAATTGCTTGCTTGCTTGATTGACAAACATGTAACTTGCCATTGGAAAGTGCTGATAACCACAGGGAAAAGGCTGTGCCTCACTCTAGTATGTAGCGCAGTATCAGGTATAGTATCTACTATATGGCTTGTCAAACCTGAGGTAGCAACCCTAATTAGTATCTAAAATAGTTTTATATTTTAGTGCTAGTTACTGTACATATGGAAGAAAAATGCAAAAAAAACCATACGAGATTTTAAAGGACAAGTATGTGTCCGCGCTGTTTACTCTTTTTCAAAGGTCATCTTCGAGAAAAAAACATCAATCACATCACAAAAGTCAGCAAAAGACCGTTTCTTTCTTATGTGCGAAGAGTAAGAAGTTACAAAGCCAGAGGTAATGCTAGAGGATCAGACGATTCTCAAGAGTGATTAAGCCCAAGACACAATACACTGATAAACTACAGTGGGTGTTAGAATATGTCTAATTCTCAGGCAGTAAATCTGTGGTCTTGGTGCTTGAACAGGCAGTACATCTGTGGTCTTTTACTTGAACAGGCACTGTATCTATGGTCTCTGTGCGTGAACAGGCAATACATCTGTGGTCTCT
This sequence comes from Alatinidae sp. Z8VKAUB7J3, assembly GCA_010016025.2. Classification (NCBI taxonomy): domain Eukaryota; kingdom Metazoa; phylum Cnidaria; class Cubozoa; order Carybdeida; family Alatinidae; species Alatinidae sp. Z8VKAUB7J3. The sequence continues at coordinate 5,833,384 of JAAAKM020006971.1, read as the reverse complement.
GTGCTTGAACAAGCGATACATCTGTGGTCTCAGTGCTTGAACAAGCAATACATCTGTGGTCTCTGTGCTTGAACAGGCAGTACATCTGTGGTCTCTGTGCTTGAACAG
>JAAAKM020006971.1:5806333-5825833 GCA_010016025.2 Alatinidae sp. Z8VKAUB7J3 | reverse complement strand
TAGAGATCATCGACTTGGGAGGATCTGACAATTTATTGCAACGTAGATACGTTTGGGAAATTTAAGTGCAACAATTTGCAGTGAGACACTAGTTTCAGTGAATTTGTATAAGAACTATTTGACGGACTTAAACTCTATTTAGAACTTTTAACTTCTCTCACCAATAACTTGATTCTGTTTGAAGAAGATAATGGTTCAACTGGGCAGAGTTACACAAGAGTGAATGGAGTTTTTACTTATTGGAAATTTTAAAATTTGCTGATGAGAAGTTGCTTTCAGGTCAGTACATAGAAGGAAATCTCATTGTCATTTAACATTGAGGTTTCTGGTGATGTTTGCAATTGTGATAGCTTTCAAAGTAGTTTACGGAACGGGCAACATAACATATTTTGCATTTAGATGTGACTCGGAAGATACATCAACAAACAGCAAGTATTTAATCATTAATAATTGCAAATGATTATTATAATTTTAACGGCTAGTTTCGAGATAAAAGCGTATTAATCTCCACAATTAAATACTGCAATTTTTTACAAATAAAACATTTAATTCAAAGATAGGGATTTCTTTAGAAAGTCGGGGGTTCGAAAGCTAGATTTCGTTGAAATTTTAAGACACTGTGTAATTGATTGCAAAGTTTTTAGAGCTAAACAATGTTAAGCATTTAAACGGTAAAAATGCTGCTATTAGCATACTTAATTTTAAGGTATTCGAAACATCTAGGGCATAGATAATTAGACATTTAAAGCCAGTATAGACCTTTCCACACAGTTTTAGAGATGCGATCTAAACAAAGAAGAGTAATGTATCTGACATCCAAAAAGCTTGGATTGAAGTATTGAATGAAATATCGTCAGTCGACATTTTGATGCAATTATTTACGTAATATAGCTAGGCCATACAGTCAGATCTCACTTTCTATTCTTTCCTTCTCGGTCTTGTTTTTTGCTGAGAAATCGCAGTAATTAAAGAGGTGGTCAGATTGATGCATTTGATAAATGACTTATATAATATCAGAGAATGTAGGTACAGTAATAGTAAGACTAAACTCTCATACCGATTAAAATTATCACCAGGTAATTGCTTGTCGTAATTAAAATTTCAACCAATAACAACTTAGGAAGTGCTCTCATGTTGGTAATTAACAGTCGAGACTCGTAATTTATTAAGACCAATGATTTAAAGTATGGCCACGAAGGTGAACCAGTGAAATTACTAAAAAACAATAGATCTAGTTGTTTCTTCTCATCTCATGTCCCAAGAACAAATAACTGTTTAACAATAAAACATGGAATGATTTTCAAGTTTGGTGTCCATTTATATGACATTATGATGACTGTTCCTTATTCTTGTCACATCTGTACTGAGAGCTGTAGGCAGGTGACATCCTGGGTTGCATGTTAGTAAAGTAAACCATAATAAAATTAAAGCTAAGAGCCCGTTAGTTATTCGCATCTGTATTACGGCCGTTCCATATTACTAGGCCCTACGTCCTTTTGGTATAACCAATTTAATGTAACAATATTAGTGGTCCTATTGTCAAAAGTGAAAAAGTGGGGATGTTATTGGTGGATATGTCGCTTTGCCTAGAGATCCTATGGCCTTGCTACAATCATCAAACATTTATTAACTGAATCTCTGACACATTTTTCTGACACATTTTTCTAATAACAATACTTTCGTTTGGCTTATCAAAGAAAACCAGCAGTTTGTGTAGCATTTTTTCTTTTTACTCCATTTATTCGCCCCTTCCCTCCCCCAATGTTCACTTATCATCCTTCACATTCGGTCAGGTTTCACATTTATGGATCAGTACCTGCGTTGGGTATAATTTTAATTAAAAGTTTAAAAGGTTATTACTAATAATAAGTATTTGAAAAATACTAGATCTACTAGTCTCACTTGATACCAACACATTCAAGGCATGCGCTGTATTAATTGAGCCAAGGTGAAGCCCATGCTCTTAGGCTCTATTTTTTCTAGTCGCCACATTGGCTTTAAACCATACACAGGTAGACATCCGGCTCTTTGTAAAGCAGTATGTATAGTTTTATGCTACAGGTTACACCGTTCGTAAATGACTTTATCTTTCTGGAAACGTAGCACATCGTGGTGCCAAAACGAATGTAAATTTTGCATTGGCACATTGCTAGGAGACAGAAGAAGATAGTAAATCACGATCATTGTCCAAATATTGTTCAAGTTAACATTTACAAGTTTGACTAGGCTTAAATGCATTGTGCTAAACAAAGTATTTGGATATACAAGTATTAATTGTAGCTTTCTATAAATTTGCACATTCGCTGTCGTTGTACGGATTCCTAACTTTGGAAACGTTTAGAGTTCTTCTTACTATAAATATTAACTTTTAGAGATGAATACTTCTGTAATCATCATATTATTGTTTGTAAGTTGATGGATCTGAATTAGATATCAGAAACGGTCCATTTTCAAACACATGTCCTTATTTAATCCAAGTAGAGTGTGAGAGAGTGTAAAGCATGGCCAGTCAATTAAAACTGAGTAGGATCGACTTTGGAAACTAAGAACATCAGCCAGACGTTTATTGTCGGCTAATAAGAAGAACGTAACGCCGAATTTCGAATCAACAAATATAAGTTACGAACATAAATTAGAAAGCCGCTAGTTACGGCACTTTGGTGCTCCACCTCTAGTAATGATTGAGAACGCAAAGGAGCATTGAAATTAGTCTTGTGGATGTCCCGTTTATGTCCTTCTGCTGTGAGTTGAAACACTAGTTAGGCCACTAGTGTGTTGCTTTCGGCCGCATGTGGGCAAGTGACTCTAATGGAATAGCCCTGATGTAAAAGATTTCGAGTCAAATATTGGTGCCAGTATTGCTTTTTATATAGCTTTTTTATTATCTCAGCCAAGTGAATCTGAGAGTAAAATCCTTCTAAATTCAAGCTTACATATAATTACGGCGATTTTCAAAGTGTCGATGCAGGTCTCACAACATGAAAATTTCATTGGTTCCGACTGCTTATTTACAAGAAGGATGACAGGTTTGTGCAAGGTGAAGTAAAACGCAAAGCATTAATTACTAAAACTTACACATGCACTATAAGTATTTTATAATGTTTTAGAGGGTAGTGGTAGTTTTACACTGTTTCTTTTCAGAGGCAGATGTGGCAATTTATTGTAAGAGGGGCCAACTCCAAATGCGCCGATTTCAACACTTAACAGGGTGGATTGCATGGATATTTTTCCACTAGTTTCTTAGTGGTCAACTTCCATATTGGTATTGCCATTACTAAGCATTTTAAAACAAACCAAACTATCTTATCAGCTTACTTTAAGTCAAAACAAATAGGCGAAATGTCTGGGTGATGCTATGTGGGGAGTGTGTCCTGGGTATCCCCGTCACTGTTCACTGCAACTCAAAAGTTAGAGAGAGGAGTACTGATGGAAATCATGACGTAAGGATCACATAATCATTTATACTGATAACAGTTTCTTTACTTATTTAGCTGCAACACGCTCTGTGTTCGTAGAGATAAAACCAATTTCAGTTGAAACCAACATTACTTACTTACCATTCAGTATTCCTGTCATTAATAACAAGGGAGGTGAAAGTAAATCAAATTATAAATCTTTTCTCGGCACGCATATCAGGGCTTCCATAGCCACGGATGCTATCAAACCAAGGGCTGCTCACACATCAGAGACTTTTGTTAATTGTTAAAACTCTTATAGCAATAATCATAACACAAGTTTCAAGGCTATAAGATTATATTTCTGCTATTTATGACCTCATGGCTTAGTTAGAATTTATGGTATTTGTTTAAAGAATAAAGAAGTGGGCAATGATAGCTGGATAACGTTGTTGCATGCACTCGACAAAATTTGAATATAGCCATTTTCTACTTCCCTAGTATCTTTTCAAAACAGACATTTCAATTCTCTCTTTTCGATGAGTCAAAAGATAAGAAAAAAGAACTTTCATCATAGAAATGTATCATCGTGAAACACTTCATGTTATAAAACCATTCTTTAATGTTTTACCGTCAACAAATGCTTCAGGGTATTTGTGAAAGTTTTATTTGATTGGTACCCTAGGATAGGGAATCCCTGAAATCTGGGGACCCTATTTCATTAACCACCTGAATATATTCTTGCTATGCCACTGCTATGTTTTCTATCTGTCATTAGAAATCCAAAATCTAGCAACTTGTCAGCGTTTACATGACCCTTTCCATCTTATGGCCAATAAAAAACAATTCCTTTTTATGGCCTTCCAAACCTACCTAGTACTCTATGCACTTTACTAACTGTAGTTACAAAAGTAACCGATGTAAAAGCCGTAGATCTTGTAATGAACTAGGTGGAAGCTGATAACAAAGAGACGCTTGTATGACAGATTTAATCTTTTGGCTGTTAGTGGATTTACTAAAAATTATAACAGCAAAGAGGATGTTAGATTGTTAATCAACGAAGAAGTACAAAGCATAACTGGCCTAATACTGTATAATGTGTACGGTAACAACAATGGAAGTTTATATTTTAATAAGAAAAGGACCAACAACATTTTGAGCATAGCTATGGCTATCCAAATAGGAAAATATGCACATCTAATGTGTTCAAGAATGTCTAGCAATCAGAGGACATTAGAAGCTAACAATAACTAGATCTTGATAGTCAGCATTCTACTGTGGTATTCATCCTGGGCATTTATCTCCTGCAATCATAGAGCCTACAGGGTTAATAGATCATTTTCTCCAATATTCGTAGATGCAAATATTTCTATGTCCTCCTCCGTTGTCCCTGTGCTATAACGTGATAGAAGTTATCTGACTGGTCCTGAATTTTGTATGTGTTCATTGAAGCGAGTTTGCAGATGCCAGCTGGTTTGTCCGACATAGATAAGATTGTGAACATGTGATCTTATACATAACTCCTCTCGATAACGTCTTCTCCACTTGTAGTTTTAGTGATAGCATGGTCGTATTTTGTTTTCTAAGTATCACGATAACCATACAGTGTGTATTGCAGCGATGGAAGGTACGTGCATTATCAACTGTACATTTCCCTCCGTACTGGACCAAAAGGAGATAATTCTTGGTTCGTGGTTTAGGTGTGGCTGAAGTGTCTGTCACTTAATATAGTACTAGTTTGCAATTATTGCTGCTTCCGCTGTTGATGTCACTTCTATTGGTCTGTTGATACTAAATACCTAGGGCTGTTAAGTTTTATGGCGATCTAAATACCTGAGTTGAATGTTTGTGCTACCCTACAAAAAAACAAATTTATTAGGTTTTGGACCTTACAATTCTTATCAACCAAGATAGTCTTATGGCCTCTAAGTCATTTCATATATCCTTCCTTTACATAATATCCTTGCAAAGCCAGATTGTAAACATTTTTCTTCTGCTTTATTTTAATCAAATGGGATAAAGTGGTTTCAGGTTATCTTAAGGGAAGTTTCTCTCTTTGTTTCCTTTTATCGGGGCTGAGGAGTGAAGGTGATTGTCGTCAGGATAGGTAAAAGACTAAGATAATTATGACCGCCATGTTGTTTATGAAACAATTGTATTATTGCATAATATTGTGGTATGTATCCAAATGAAACAAAAATGAAAGAATGTAAATCTCTTGCAGCCGTTCTGCACTATTCAATATGAGTTTGAAGTACTCATCGTCTAATCACAGTAAATAGAATTCTCGTACAGCTGGAACGTTCATAACAAATCTATACATGAAGATTAAGACAAGTTCAAACTACAAAAATCCCACCCTTTGCTAGCCTGGGCAAGAGTGTTTGTTATTAACCTTTTATTAAATATCCTCAAATCCAAACGTTTACAGTAGCATCATTGGTTACTACCAGTGTCGAGCTGTTTGGAAGCGAAGTTGAAGTGCAATGATAAAATCATCCGTCTTATATTAAACTTTAGTGTAGGACATAAACTTTACACAACACACCATCAGTTCATAGAAACGCAGATATATCTAAGAAACAGGCAGGTAAAAAATTTAAATTTACCTTATTATTCAGCAGATATTTGTAAGTTTGCGATTTGGTTAAGTGAATTTAACTCCTATCGTTGCACATGAATACACATGCGACGTCTAATTAGAACTGACCCCATCAGGGTCACTATAGATTGTTCTTCAAAACTGTCTAACAAAACAGTCTACAAATGATGAAACTTCTTATTTTTACCCCAATTTTGCACAGATTTAAGTAACTATTACAAAATTGCATGTATCGATTGTATATGAACAAGAGAAAACAAGTAAGCTTTTCATCAACATGTTGCCTCTTTGCTAACACAATTGCTCAGAATGTGAAGTGGACATTCATTGGAACCAGTGGTGCTAAAGTAAACAGCTAACTAGAATTATCTAAAGGTTCTTAAGAAAAAGGTCAATTTCTCTAACTACTCCAACATTATGTACTTTAAATACATCATTTAAATAATAGATGATTTTCAAAATTTAGCTACGAGACTCAAATTATCACCGCTTCTGGTAAATATTTTCTTGTATACTTGGACAGTAATTAAAGTAAGTTTAATCTATACCCTATCTTTTCGTCTTTTGGTTTTCTTATCGTATTAGTTTAATTTATAACTTATTTTATTGACAGAGTTATCATTACTGTATCAATGAAGAAATTAACCCTTGCGCAATCAATTTTTAAATATGTCTGAATATTTAAACGTCAACATTTGATTGAATATTTTCGTTCCCTTTAAACGAGACTAGTGAAATCCAATACTATAATCATTTCTTAATATTTTATTAGGATGATACCTTGCAAAGTGGGACTTATCACCTACATGGGTTTTCAAGTTACAGTTATCACGCTCTGACACTTCGGTCTCTAACGCTGTTTTCCATCTTTCATTTAACGGGTCAAGAGAAAACATTGAATTTGTTAATTTCAAGTAACTTGTCAGAGACAAAGAATTTGTAGAAAACGTTTCACAATCTGAGGTTATTGGTAGAACAATTCTTAAACGAAGTTTTGAAAACCCGAGAAATATAATAATCGAATTTCTCAATCAATAAACAACGCAACGTCTCTTATAGATTGAATCTAACTATTACAATTTACGACGTTTAATATTAAAGATTCTTTTGAAATCTGCAGGCTTTACACTTTAATGAAAACGTCACCTCTGAAAATCATCTGTATTAAGCATCAAATGTTTTACAGAACCTTCAATTGACAGGACTTTAGGAAAGTCTAACAATATGCAGTGATTTTGACCTACGTATGCATGACATGTATAGTATAACTAACTTCAAGTAATCAAATGTTTCTATAAAGCCTTGCAGCATTCAGTGGAACCGTCACCTGTCACATCTGACGTGTCACATCCCACATGTCACATGTCAACAATCAGTAACATTATCATGACAATAACGGTAGTTAGCACTCTGTTGTGTTCTTGGTTCATGCAGCAACAACATTAAACTCGTGTACAAACCGAGCATTTACATACAGAAACTATAGCTGGAAATGTCATTCAATTTGAAAAGCGTAAACCCCTCTGAAGCATCCACAGTCCTAGGAACTGATGTTTCCAGGAACATGGGAAGGCCAGTTCTACTGGCCCCTCCAATTGCTACAGCCCTAAATTTACATACTCTGTTTTCATAGTTCTGTTTATAGTGGCACGTACAACAGGAAAAGAATTAGTATACCTCAGTTCTTTTCAGATTTAGATCTCTTTTATGCTCTTCAAAGTACAAATCGATCCTTCATCACTGCGCGCAAAACACGCTATTTTATCACACTATCACCTGTACTGGATGTAGCTGAGATTCTCTCACCGCTATCATTAAATTGTTATATAATTTTTACAGTTGGCAAGTAAGTTAGAATTCTTTATAGACTGTTTATTTCATGGTGTACGCATTTAGTATCGATGAGAGCAAATATTGCCGAATTCCTACGAATCCAGGGGGTACCTGAAAATTTGGTAGCTAGAGGGGGATACTCTCCGAGATTGAGAATCCTCGCTTTAGACTACATTAAGAGAATAGAGTGAAGGAAGATTGTAGGCTTAGTAAAGGACATTCCTTTTCATGCTTGTTCTTGAATACGAGGCTCCTTGCATATACCTTTTAAAACATTGTAAATATTAACAGTATCTTATAGCTACCAAGTTACTTAAAAACTGTCCCTCCCAAATATCCTGAAGACGTTTTCGTTGACCTAATGGAAGTTGAAACACCTGGTGCTGTATTCAGCTTCAACAGTAAAATGTACCCACAACAGAACTGGGAAATCATTGGAAGTCCTTTGGGTCCGGCGATGGCTAATATCTTTTCTGGCTTCCATGAGCTTTACCGATATCGTTACGCTGACGAAACATTTGCGATATTCAGAAAAGAGTCCAACTGTGACGAATTCCTTAGAAAGTTAAACAGCTTGCACAAAGCTTTAAAATGCGCCTTCCAAAAGGAACAAAACAACTCGCTACCATTCCTTTATGCTTTAGTTGAGAAATAGGGTACAAAATTCCGTACCAGAGTGTATAAATAGCCTGCATTTTCTGGTAGATACATCTCCTGGAATTGGTTCAGCTCCAAAATACACAAAGTGAATCTTATCATAACCGCGCCCTCATAATTTGTTCTGATATTAAGAAAATTAAGAATCGAAAGTTGATTTTCTAAAACAAACTATCCCGAAGACGTCATTGATTTTACTATCAAATCAAAAGTTCTCCAAAGAAGAACACTTTTGACCTAAAAATGTCTCGTAAACTTAAATTACCGTAGCATGGGATTTAAAAATCAGCTCAAAAAAGCCATAAAGAAGTGTTTTGGGTTTGTCCCTTCACGTATAGTTTATACCACTAAAAAAGCATTATCAATAAAGACAAGGATCGTGTGCCTTCCATAACTTATAGTTCTGTAGTATTCCAATTTTTGTATCAGTGCTGAGGCCGACTACGTTCGCCGCACGACTTTAAGGTTGGTTAACAGAATTAGGCAGCATGTACCATCGTTAATTTGAAGAACATCAGCTCCTAAAAAGTAATCAAAAACACCGTTTAGCAATGTGACTTCGCTATAGAAGAGCACTTCCTTGAAAACGCAGACTGTGCGAAGATGTACACAGACGATTGCTTCCGTATCATAGGCAAGGCAAGGTCTGCATTTCATCCGGCCGCTCTGGAGTCATTCACATAAACGCAAGAATACTTTTGCTATACACACAAAAAACATTTGTTTATCATTAGGCCTATCTAACTGTTCTTTAGTTGTAGCTGAAGCTGAATCGTCAAGAAACAGAGGCCAGTCAAAATTTTGATTGGCTATTCCAAAAATACAGTTGGGGTTTAATTTTCGTACATTTCATTTCTATCATTACTGACGATTGTACTCTAAAGAGTGTCAGGCGAGGAAAGCTTTTCCGTACTAAGTGATTCCGCACTTTCGTGCAGTAGTCACTCAACAATGTCAGTCATAGGGCTAAGCTGCTGTTGGCAATGGCAACACATAACTCTGGTTCATAGGGTGTCTCACTGTAGTTACTTACACAATTAGTAGGTGACACCATCCACTCATTACCAATACTGCATTTGAAACCAAGGATCCTACAGTACTCTGTGAATACTATTTGTCTATCCAGACAGTGGAAATGTATATGTTATCCTTTAAGTCCCTATAGCCGCTCAGTTGACCCTTGATCCATTTTATAGGTATACGTCATACACGAGCCCTTCAGGCCATATATGTCAATTCTTAAAAACCAAATTTCTAGCAGAGATTCAATTAGATCCTCTTACAAACTTTATCTTAAAGCTTTGCAGAAGGAAGCAAGGCCGTGCAAATCTCGAAAGCTCCCAGCCACCACGCACCACTATTTCAACCGCATATTTTCTGTTTGCAATAGGCAGACCTTTTGAGGCGAAGGTGTGAATTAAAGACTTTAGCTTGCTTATATCGCTTTTAAAAAACTTGTTCCAAGTCAGATAGGACCTTGCATCTGGTATTTAGACTCTAGAATGGAACCAAAACGTTTTGAGAGAATTACCAATCTACAACCGTACTTGGCAGTTAACAGCAATTTTTAAACTCCTAGTGGTATATGTTGGTTAGTTACACACTCAAATAATCAATCGGCTTTAACGATAGTACGCCCTTGACCAGTACAAAATTCAATGACATAAAACATACGGTGTCTAGAAACAAAAAAGCATGTCTATGGTCAAAAGTAAACGAAAACGTGCCGAATACTGAAGTCATAGAACTTGAAGCCTTTGTGATGATTATGAAAGACCAAGGTATTAACAGACACACTACTTGGGTTTATAAAGGTCATGGAGGTGCATGGGTATCACATTCCGGAAAATACTCCTTTACTTTACAAAATCTCTTCTATTTGCTGTAAAGACTTCCTAGCCTCCACGAGCTTTACTAATTTTAATTTGGTTGCCAGTGATGAAAGTATGAAGAAGGAACTGGATCAAAGGTACGTCTAGTCCAAAGTGGTCATTGTCGGTTAGCAGTTCATTTGAAATTCGTTTCCTAACCCTCTGTGTGACCTTTGGCAAGTCATTCTGTTTGTGTTTGAAGACTTTGATAATGGGTATTCTGCAAAGTGTTCATTTGAGAGAAATACTGACCTGGTCATATTAGTGAGATTGTCAAATTTTGTGATGGGTCTCACTCCTCTATAACCTTTTTTAACCTGATTTTATTAGGCTTTACTGAAATAAAGTAGGGATTTAGAAGGATTGGTGACAATAAAAACTTCTGTTTAGGGCCATAGCAAGAAACCTTGAGAGGCGGGGGAGGCAGAGCTTAGCCTAAATAACTCGATGTTTCTGCAATTACGGTTTAAGTGATAGCAGGAAGTGTTCTCTCTTCAAACTTGTCCAGCAAAAGAGATATAAAGAGTTTAAAGATTTTCAAGTCAAATACCATTCATAAAAAATTCATAAAAATCCAACCTTTTTTATCGGGAACAATGTTTTACAAAAATATACACATATGTTTCACTATTTAAAGAAGAATGTTGACTTGTAATGAAATACTCCATTGCCGTTAGACTGGAAGACCAAGGTAACGTCACTGGAAGTCCACTTTACTCTAAGTGACTCGCCAAGTTTTTCGTCAAAATCAGGATCTTGATACTTTGTATACTAATAAGTACGAAGCATAGTGCAATGAAAACACATAAGGATGTTGCCAGGTAATCATTAACAAACTAATGGTGCTCCTTTACTAGAACACCAATATTAACATATATTTTAAACATGTACTGTCATGATGATTAATGTTTATGCTGGTGGGTTTCGGCATACATTGATTGTAGATAAGGAAAACAGCCGAAAGAGAATGTGATCAAGGAATAAATAGGCATGTACATCTGCTCAAGAAACAAAAAGCACACCCACAAGCATATCCAGCTTGAAATAGGTCTGACGAGGAGGGAGATACCAACCTACTTACATCTCCAAAGATGTATGCCCACTGTGAACCATCGTACCTGTGTCGGCGTGTTGCGCTCGAGAACAGTGGAATGGTCGAATCAAAGTAGAATTTCAAGTCTGTCGAACTGTTGCCACATGAAACGAATATAAAACTCAACCTCAAAATGATCCTTTAATTAACACTTTCAACTCTGCTTACTTCATGCTTGTATCCTGCAGGCATGCAGCGACATTGTAACTGTACTCCTTGAAGTTATTTAGAATACCATGCTCTTGTATAGTTGTTGTTTAAAATGTGCCTCTTGTGGAAGAAAACAGGGTAATTTGTACAGGGTTAAGCAGATATGTCAATCCCTAGTCATACCGTGGTATCCACATTAGAACATTTAGACTTGAGCGACACAGACCTGCTGGCGTTTTTGGTGATAACCTTGCGCCATGTTTGAACAGGGTATCCTCTTTCTTTACAAGGGCAAAACCTGATATCATGATTTACTCCTGTAAATTCCCGTGTAGAGAAATGTTTCTTAACATCACGTATTTCTACCCTGAAATTTAGATGAGTAATTTGACAAAGTTACGTTACCTTGCAAAGGTAACTTGAAGACGCTTTTCACCTCAGATTGTTATTGAAATCGAACTTCCTATTTATCCACCTACCTTTCAGACTGATACTATAACTGTGCTGTAGTACATCAAAAACTTATATAGTTGAGGTTTATCATGTAACTCCAATTCTTGATCCTTGCGAAGAAGACAATATACAGAATTTGCTAAAATGAACATCCTTTTTGAGGAAGGCAAAATATCGTTAGCCTTAAATGGGTTCCAAGATGGAAGGCATCTCTGATTATTCAGAATGGATAAAGGAGTCAGTTGTTTTGAGACATACCTGCAAAGTGATATGGGTCAATTATATGAGATGTTACAATTTTATGCGTCATGGTGTGAACTAGTTAAGTACGTAGCATGCCGTTTGCGTCTCATTGAGTGCCTAGAAAAGTCATAGAGCAAATCAGCTACCAAATATCTCACTGTAGTAGAGCTCTTCTCTGCTAAGAACAAAATGCTTAGATACGTCCAAGAAATAACATTTCCTAAAGAGATCAGAGATCTGTAAAAAGAGATTGAAAAGAAAAAACTATTGGACTGGTGAACAGTATCATTTCAGCAAGAGACACTACATTAAAGTGAAGAAATAATTCTGATTGACAAGAGTGTGTCTTTTTATAACAGAGGGATTATTCTTCATTGTTAGAAGAATTGAGAGAACGCTTATTTCTCCACACTTCCGAAGCCTAATTTTCCTCCCAGATAAGTATCACTGAAAGTAGCTGATCCTAGACATTACCACTTTTCATGACGTATACGCAGATTTGGGTCATGTACTAGCCAGAACAGGATAAAGAGAAATCTAGCAGGTGGAATCTAGGAGATGGAATACTAAAGCAGAAGTATTTAATAGTATCCTCAACTTTACACTAAGACAATACATCAAATTCCACACTCCACTGCTCTTTAAGCAAAGTAGACATAAGACTGAAAGCTATAGCTGTCTTTGTACTTGCCTCGTTCATACTGAAGTCGCACGTTTATTAGACACTGGTTTATTCCTTTGTCCCTTTTCTACGTTTGCTGCGAGTAGAGATCGTCCTCGAGTATTTTATAATCATAATGGTCTATAAATTTTCAATATATGCAGAGCTGAAAAGTGCAAAAACTGCCTGAAATTTATCATCACAATATCCATTCTTCACACTGCAAAAAACCTGAAAGATCAATATAATATCATCCGAATCTTGCTCCTGGCGATCTCGTTTTGATTGCTAATGAGAGTGCCACACGTAGTCATTGGCCGCTCTTAAGTACTAAACAGGCTTATCCCAACATATATGGTCTCGTTTGACACCCTGGTGAAGGCGATTGCCATCTGCATTAAGCAAAAACGTGAGACGGCTTTGTTTGCTAGATGGACACTCAGAAGAGAAAAATCTTGAATTGGGCACTCTAACCCTCTTTTCTAAGACAATTATGTGTTTACTCTGCACTTCACAATGTGGTATCAGGAGGTTTAATTTTGCAGAACCATATCTTGTGGTTCCAAGAGCGTAACGTTAGTTGGTCAAGGTTGTTCCTTGATTTATCTATTCATCGTGTTCTTAGGTGTCCATATGATAGTATGGGACTGATTGTTGACGGATCTTATAATAAATCGTCGAATTAGGCTGCCGGAAGGGTTAGGGATGAAGTAGCCATTGCTAGCCAAATACACGCAGCTTACATTGATAGGCCGATGGTTTTGAACATGGTGATCAGGCGAACGGCTGAGGTTAGACTAAACGAATGGCGCAAATTTTTCTAAGTTTATCCAATTTAGTTATTGGCCAGGACGTTGTGGGCAAGGAAGGAGAAGCAGGAGATATATAACTAGTAGCTGCGCTTAGGTGGCTATGTGTCTGACATACTGATTAGTTTTGGAATGAGGCAATTGCTCCTTTTGTTATGGGCTTATGGTGAGTCAAAACGGACTCCCGAGATACAAAATCTGTAGCCTGTTGACATCTGAGAAACATCTTCCGTCTATTCTAAAGCAAAAAACAGTTCTTAGTACATTCAGTACTAGAAGACAAGTCTTCAAGGAACGGTGAGGAAAGCCACAGAGGGAAAGGCTGTCAACCAATGATTGTAATTGATTGGGGAATAACAAGAAACATGAAAGATAAGGAGACCAACAATTCTTTCACGTGAACACTTTCGTGTACTACACACGTCATTAGGCAACAATCTGCAACAAAAAGAGAAACAGTCTTTTGTTCTACGGCTATCTAAAAACGGAAACATGTACAATTACTTCATTCGATAATGTCTAGCGATCATCAGAAGCTAACAACAACTATATCTCAATAGTCAGCATTCCGCTGTGGTATTCATCCTTGGCATCTTTGGCAGCAGCTCCCGCATTTATAAAGCTTCCAGAGTCACTAGATAGTTTTCTCCTCTACTCATTGGTGTTAAGATTTCTACGTCCTCTTCCGTTATCTCTGTGCTACAGCTTGATAGATATTTTCTGACTGGTCCTAATTTGTATATGCTCCTTAAAGCGAATTTGTAAATGTCGTCATGTTTGTCCGACATCGTATGCGTTACAGCCTGGACATGTTGTCTTATACACAACGCCGCAAAACATCAATTCCTATAAATTGTATCAATTAGCGGGTAACATAGGAAAGACTGGTCTTTTGAGATGGAAAGTAATTGGATAATTTTTGTCACTGCGCTGCCATGCAGTGAGTACGAGTCCTGTCGTATATGACGTCACAGGTCATATGACCATGGGTGTGTCAGCTACATTTGAGACTCGTTTGTAGGTACGTACTAGGTATAATTTGCATGTAACAGTAGTGCTGTCAGAAAGTTGTCCAATAGTAAGTAAGTAGTTGTTCTAAGCTACGACATGGCACGAAATGGTACGTATCATTATCCATGTAATTGCAGTCGTTCATATACCGTCATTTTAACCTTTTCGTGCAAAGAGCTTTATGCTAATAAACATAAATGCCCTCATTTCCGTAAAATATTATTGTAAAGACATCCCGAGAACGAAGTGCGTGTTGGCGTTCCTTGATTCACGTATCAACATTTGTAGGCCCCAAAACTCCTGCGTCAATTGCAGGCAGCCACAATTGTTGACTCCAACGCTACTTTATTAAATGAGCCGTTTTGTCGGTGGATGATAACTCAATTTACCACCTCGATACTCACTTAATTAGGTGGAATCGAAGAAGAACAGTTAATTGTAACAAATGTCAATGTACTCTCTTTCACAGGTATCTATTCAGTTACTAATTTAATCAGAGTTAAAAGCAAGACTATGTAGTGCACGGACTAGGAATGTTATACTCGACAAATTGAACCTGCGCTTTGATAATTAGTAGTGCTGTGCATTTGTATACAGTGTTAAGTTCGTTAGAAATTATCTATCAATTTTTGTAGCATTCTAATTAATGTTCTACAAAAGAACTGTGTTGATTGTTAGCATCTTAAAAGATGAGAAGTGAGAGTCAGAGCGCTTGAAACGTCGCGTGATCATTCGTAGCTTTAACAATAGAAGAACTTACCTTTTGTATCATGTCAGTTCTTGATGCTATTTGCGTCTGATAATCAATACTAAAGAAATAATCCGGGCTGAACAAATTGTGAAGCGAAAACAAATAATGCTGAAGAACAAGAGGGTTAAAAGAAAGGAGAACAGAAGAATGACAACACCAAGAAGCATCTTTTTAATTTTTTAATTTTTTTATTTTATTTTTTTTTGGGGGGGGGGGTTCTTTACCTTCTAAATTATTTAGCAGCAGTCTTAACATCAAATCGCTGATCCGTGTTAACTTGTGTTTATGTGCTATATAATGCTAGGTACTCTGGCGCGTACAATCCCTAGGTATGCAAGGCTGTCATCAGTGTAAGCTAAGTTTACCATAATTTTCCATAGGCCGCCTCAGCGCATTATGTGTAATGTTACCATACAGTCAAGAAAAAAAACATGCAGATTACCATACCATACAACTATTAAATTAAAAAACCTTAAGCCGCCTGCAGACGTACAATAATATTGACTAAAATGTATATTGACAATATTAGCGATTGTCTGCGGATAAAGATTGAAATATTTCACAATATATTGACGAAATCAATATCCGTGGATATTTATTGACGAATGGTCAATATCTCTGCATTGCTTGAAGCACCTGATGGAAATGATACTCATTATTTCAGTCTCACCTTGAATGTCCAAGGAGAAATATGGAAACTACAGAAGATTTAATTGATTTGTACTAGTGACTGTACACTCGAAAATATCAAGTTAATTGATAAGTATAAGAACTAAGAAGGAAGAGGAAAGAATTAAAGGAAGAGTTAAATGCCCTGCAAATTAACTTTTGGCAGGAGTATAAAAGCCAAAGAGTCAGTCACATCGTGTGCTTAAACTGAATAAATACACAAACCAAATGGATAGCAATTCGATACTCACGATGGCACTTTTTTTCGGTCCATTTAATCCGTGTTTTCTTTTTGTTGCAACTACGAAAGACAGTATATCTGCCCTAGCCAGGATTAAAGACACTAGTGAAATGAGCCAGTATCTTCAACAAGACTGAAGCGTCTGTAGGGGACGCAAAATATCATCGATAAAAGTCCATCGAGTCGGCGACTTTCTTTTTCGTTGTATGCCTCAACGGTACTTCAATATGTAGGGCTTTACAGTAAAATTGACGGTTGGAAGTAGTTTCGTGTTTCATAATAAGTGTGATTCAGCTACAGTAGGACAAACTGATTTATGTAGCAGTGAAACCTCTCAAATTAAAAGAATAAGCAGAATTTTGTCGAATTTTGTCGACGCAGTCGAAGGTGACAGGAATGCTTCTCTTCAGGGGTTGTCATCCCTAACTCAAGTCAATTTTTGACCACTCGTTACATCATTTCTGGCACTGATTTTATCACCACAGCAAAGACTGAAAGCTTAATGACCTTGGTACCACAATCTTAAATCGAACCTCGGTCTATTGGTTTCTAATGCATGTCACGTTCCACTGGATCCCTGTGGTAAAAAGAGTTGTACACGTTGGAGCATCGAGAAGAATATTAGTAAGATCTTTACTCCCCAAAACACTATCATACTGGGATACTTTCTGCAGAAAACTATAACACTACAACAAAGAACCCTTGATTCAAACCCTGGTATCTCTCGAGAATTTTATCTATCCTTGAGACATCAAAATAGAGGATAAATTAATTAAAATCATGCAAAAGTTGAAGATCAAATCCACTCCGAATATCTAAAAGCTGGCGATGAAGTAAATGTAGAAACCCTAATAAAGCTCTTCAATATTATCCCAAAATTATCAAAATCTATACGTTCTCTAGACTTTTTCTATTCTAAACACATTTTTTATAACATCACTGAGAATGGTTAGGCTTAGAATGTCCTTAGATTTTTTAAACAAAAGTCTGGAATATTCTTATAATTTCTGAATGCTACTTAATATATACGACCTACACAACCTTTATAAAAATCCAAAACCAATCCAAAAAATCCAAAAAAGGGCCAAGTCTTTAAATGTTCTTATATGTTTAAGAAAAGCTCCCATGCTAACACTGCAAAAGGACTTCGATATAAAAGTATATCTCCTAAGATCGAATACTTTATTAGTTGTTCTAAATCGTACACTAACGCAAATGTTGTAGTTCCGAAAAGCATATGCAAACGCTATACAAAATATATTCAGAATAGGGTTGATGTTGAGATTTCACGCTCTTTGGCACAATTGTCAACAAGTATTTCCTCTGGTAGCGATCTTCTGCACGTTAAACGTGCTTGCATGTCACGATGTAGTTCCAAAGGGCTACTTGCTTACAGTGAAGAGTCTCTACAAAGGTTTCTAGGCAAACTTTCAGATTCATTAGGAATTTCGGACTTAGTATCGGTACAAAGTTACCCTAATGAGCATTCTCTTCTAAAATTATTATAGATAAGGAACGTTCTAGCAGTACTGAATATTTTTACTACCTAGGTTCCGCCTATAGTACTGCAGTAAAGTAAACTAGAATCTGTGTGTTGAGAAAGCGTTTCCATTAAAGAAATTGACGAATTTGTGCTTGGTGTTTTGGACACCATCTTTCGGTGTCAACCTGGAATCCATGCTACAACATCGATCAAAGAAAATGAATTCTGGGGAAGGTGATAAGTTCGACCAACCAAATAAAGTGATGCTCGTTATGTGCTGGTAAATATGGCTTAGGCTAAAGGAATTAAAAGTGGAAGGATATAAAAAGTTTGAATTTAGTATATTTGTGAAACAGACTATTAGTCATAGTGAATTTGTTATATTCTATATCTAACTGTAGTTTTTTAATTTCTATTGCTGCGCGTCCCAGCTCTCTGTTTAAGAGTTAAAACTCTAAAGTTTGAAATGCTATTATGATAAAGCATCAGATACTATTGAAAAATTCATTTTCAATGATTGTTTCTGACATCATTTAGGCACTCCCTTGTCATTCTCAAGCTAACTAAACTATCATGGTGTCATACGGTTTTTAGTTCAAACAATTTTCATTAAGGAACACTATCCGCTTACGAATACTAAGGATGTGCACTACTAAAATATTTAATTGCAAAATAGTTTCAGTGGAATTTAATAACATTTTGAGAAGTTTAGATGTAAAATCCGTTTAGTCAGTTTGCTTTATTCTTTTATTTGTCACGATATTACTTAAATTATGACTGGCGTGTTCTAATGTTTACGAGCATTTTGGTTAGATGCACCTACTTATCTTTTAGAAAGTACTAAAAAGCAGAAACACATTTTAATTGATGTGTGAGTATATGTCTATGGTTTTATTCTTATGCCCTCAAACCATTTTACGCCCTTTAGTTTCAATACATTATTTTTTTAAAATGGTTTTTAATTCAGTATAAAGTTATGACACCTTAGTTCTAATGTCAGAAATGGTTTGAGCTAAAAATGATATCAAGCTATTTTATTTTAGTTTTCCTTAAGTGAAACATTTTGGGTTAAAAGCAATATAGATATATGATACATTGTTCCTTTTATTAAAATGGTTTTGGGGTAAAAGCAACTAGAAGCCATGGTGTTTTAGTCCACTTGACCATGGCAACAGAAATAGCCACAACGTTGCGGGAAGAGAACAGTCAAAATGTACATCACATGTCAGACAATGGCCTCCCTTTGAAGGATTTTGAAAAATCAAGGATAGGAACATAAAAGGCAGTTGGAACGCGTATTGGTAAATTTTAAATTTGCAGTTGGATATAGATTATAGAAAAGCTGTAAACCGACATGAAAGGTACAACTATCAACTATTTATGTGGAAACTTTTTGTGTTTACTCTATTTCGTCGCAAGCGCTAACTATAACTTTCTTGCCATCAATGTCAAAGCGCTGTCTACTATAGCCTTCTAATGAATCTGCACTGGATCATACATGTATCTCCTTCTTACTACCTCCTCCTGCAATTAGTCATACAGTAGGACTTAGCATCTACGCACATCGATTCTTACAGT
>JAAAKM020006971.1:5774718-5806233 GCA_010016025.2 Alatinidae sp. Z8VKAUB7J3 | reverse complement strand
TATCTCCTTCTTACTACCTCCTCCTGCAATTAGTCATACAGTAGGACTTAGCATCTACGCACATCGATTCTTACAGTTCAAGAACCTAAACGTCCTTCCGCTGTTTGTAAACAGAAGCAAGCCCACGATGGCACGCCTTTATACTGCAGTTACCAGCAGCAAAAATGCGCATCCTGAAAACACGATTTTAAAGATTTTATCTCCATTCAGTCTCTGTGTTGATAAATGAGAAAATGTTTTATCCACTTTCAACAAAACAGAAACTAATAGAATGACGTATGAGGATGCTGTCAACGCAATGTGCGGACTGATTCTGCATGAGTATGTGCATTATTCATAAGTAAACCAGCTGCAATATTTGTGTTACAAAGCAGCCGGCAGTAGTATTTGCTTAACTAACTACCAGAGTTGACGCCACGGCAGGACCTACGTTAAGGAGAAGTTCACGCCTAAATTTAGTTAAACGTAAAGTAGGGTAATGAATCGATAAAAAGTACGCCGTTACGCTTCAAAATATTCCCATCTGAATATATGATATGAATCACTCCTATTTTGATGTTTACTCCACAAATAATTGGATTAAAGCTTATCGTTTTGTCAAAGAAAATTCTTTAGGACAGATAAAGCGCAAAATTCCGATTTATTTTTTTAAAATGACGCATGAAAACTACAGACATAAATTTTGTAATGGGTTTATTAAAACAGTAATACCCCGTGCAATTTATATTCTCAGCCAGTTGTACCCTTTTCACAATTTGTCAGATCACCCTGCTTCGCCATAACGTAAATTAAATACTGTTTGCGGTACAAGAAAGGCTGCACGAAATACCAAAAACATTGTGTACTTTGTGTGACACTCTTCAGAGTGCAATCGTCAGAAATGATCGAAACGAAACGAAGGAAACAATGGGTTACTGGGCTTATTTAATTTATCTTATGTCGTAGGGGACATTGTTTAGTCGGAAAACATACAAAACATTCCAAGTTTTGATGGACACTTGGGTTAAATATTTCTTTCGTTTCATTTCTGATGCTTGTCCTCTGAGGAGCGCAAGACGCAAAAAACTTTTAAGGACTCTGTGATTTCTCTATTCGTACAGTATAATGTAACTTAATGGACTACTTAAATACAGTGTAAAATACAAAACCAATTGCTCTGTATAATGGTCCATAACTTATGGACCAGTTCTTCATCTTGACGTCAACAACCAAGCTGGATACGCCTGTACCTTCACATCTTGGTAAAATAAGTTAGCAAGATGAAGTGGTTCTGACCCATATTTGGGTTTTTCTAAGAGGTAAATGGTGCCTCTTTTGGATATAGATGGTTCTTTTGGATTAGCAGGGTGGGCATTACCACAAAATACAACTACCACAACAAGGATGCATTCTTGACCGGAAATTCAACAGAAGAGTTGAGTGAGCTCTCTCCTGGTTATAACAACTGCATCTATTTTAGAGCTAATGAGAAATAAGTAAACAGGCCACATTTCTTTAATCAGATATTCCTGTTTACAGTAAAAGACGTGCTGCATTTGCATAGCGAAAAGTGGTGCCACTCAGGGATTCATTTTGCAGAAATTATCTGAGTGTTTCAGTTAACTGATATACAAACGGTAAATAAATATACACACACTCTTTCAAGTGTACGTTTTATAGCTTAACTTACTCAAAGAGAGTTATATAAGTACGTAAATCTGATAACAGTGTAGCATAACTTTTTTATGTCTATTTATGGATTTACTTAATAGGGCCAGTTGAGTTGAAATGCAATCCTTAACGCTTGATAGCAGAAGAAAATATAAAGTACACCCCCCAAATAATGTATAATTCAATTTTAATTGTTTTTATACATGATTTTTCCCTAAGGAGACAGTTATTTTTTTAAGCTATAAGGGAAACTAGGAGGTCTGTGTCGATCCTGCTTTCTTACTTTGTAGTCTCTGTAGTCTTTGTAGTTTTGTACAAAAAATATAGGTTGACTTGAAAGACAAAAAAACTGAGAATAGCGCTTGCTCTTAAACGCGGCAGTTATTTCATATTCATAATCAAACTCGATTTTATTTCTCGTCCTTTAGACTGATACAGTGCTACAATACAACACAGAAATGTTTACAATGCTTACATATTAGCATCCTAGCGTTATCTATTTTCTCAACTAGGATACTTTTCCATCAAAAAGAAAGTCTAACACACATCTTTCTTTATGACTACATTTTTCTATTTTTATATCTACAAATTTCGGTTGAAATGTAAATTATGTATCATGAAGCATTCCTATCGATACATATATCCTACGAAAAGACAGTGGAAAGGAATGATCAACTAAACAAACAATATTTCCATTATTGCGCATTAATAGCAGCGTACAGGAGATAGAGACAAGATATACTTTGACCAGGCACGTGGCAGGAGGGCAAGGGAAATATCTGCAAGTAACCCCTTTAGTAAACAATAACCAGTTAGATAAAACAACTGTGGCTTTACCAAGCAATGTTTCACTTTAATCTTGAGAAATCTGCCATATATAATCTTGCTATAATAAAATGTGCTCTACGGTTTCAAATTTTAAAATCAGTTCTACTAAGATCAAAAATGTCTTTTACGAGAATTTACGAACTATTAGCTTTTCCCCGTTATTCTGTAGCCTCTTAGGTACTACAGTTTACTGATATCTCCACCAGTAGACTTATTCCTTTGCAAGGCTTTGCTTTGCGTGCCTTTAGACTCCCCCTTTTTTTATTGCTCTATTACCTTACCTTAGTTCCATTCCGCATGTAACCCCGCCCTGGTTTTGCCTTTCCTGTTCTGTAACCTGTTGAATTATTTGACCCTACCTGCACCATTTACTCTACACCTCATTCTAATTCTATAAATTGTTTTGGTTGAATAAATTGCCTATAATCCATGTTCATATGAGTCCATACATCAATTTAACATACAACAGCGGAGAAATGTCCTACTTGGTCAAACGTTTAAGGGGGATTCCCTTCGGTTCCATCGCCTCGTTTTCTGTAAGAGGTTGTTTAACTCGCGCATTTTGGAATTGAGAAACATTTTGTACTCTGTTCTTGGATGCTCCTCAGAACGTCGACGAAATCCGTTCGCGAATTCTTTCCGTGACAGCTGATACTTTCTCCCGGAAACTTCACGTCCAACAGCGAAATGCGACTGTGCCGTGTTCAGAAGCACGAACAAGGTTAGCATTTTGATTATTGCAACTTTGCTTCCGTCCATAATGGCCTAGAAAAGTAATATAGCAGCAACATATAGAATCATTATCATTATTATTGTTATTTTCGGACGCAGCAAAATCGTCATCAATAACTCTTCATCATCATTATTATCATAGATATCACCGAGACAATCATCACTTTTAGTATCGACAACGGTAACATCGTTCAAAATATACTTCCATAATCAAACATCAGCTAATATTAATGCTAGAAAACCATCATCATCATCATCATCATCATCATCATCATAAATAATGTCACCATTGCCATCTTTATGATAATTATCGTAGTTATAATCATTATCACCATCATTATTATCATCATCATCATCATCATCATCATTGTCATTACCATTATCATTAACATCATCATTATCCCCTACATCATCATCACCATCATCATCATTATTATAATCATCATTATCACCATCATCATCATCATCATTATTGTAATCATCATTATCACCATCATCATCATTATCATTATCACCATCATCGTCATTATCATCATCATCATCACCATCACCATCATCATCATCATCATCATTATTGTAATCATCATCATCATCATCATCATCATCATCATCATTATTATAATTACTGATGTCATCATTGGCATCTTTATGATAATCATTATAGTCATAATCATTATCACCATCATTATCATCATCATCATCATCATCATCATCATCATCATCATTATCATCGTGATTATTATTATCAGCAGCAGCATCACTGATGTCATGATTTCTAGCATCAGGAGAATTATTTGCAACCTCTAAACCATTAATTTGAACCCCTTTGTTAAAGTGAATTTTTTTGTGTGTGCTAGGAATAAGGATGATCTGTTGCCATCTGCTAAAAGAAACTTCCTTCCTTGAAGACTAGCAGGAGTAAAATCACGCTGATTAATTTTTAGAGATGTCAGAAAGATTCTAAAATCCAGAAAGTCAAATTAGAAACGATGAGGTTTTCTTCGCAAAACATGGTGCCTTATGATGGGACTTTTAAAACGTAGTCAGCTATGGCTCTTTTAAGCTCCCGCATTTTGGAGGATCATGAGTGTGACACGTTATGTGAACGGTGAAAGAACAGTAAGAGGGGCCCGATTCAGCATCGATTTGGGAAAGATCCTAGGAGAAAAGACATTGCATTGTTGAACAATGTAATCCTAAAGGAATCTCGATGAATTAAGTTTAAACTAGAAAAGTCAGGGAAAAAGGAGAAAAAAGGTCTAAAATTGCATATCTCGATAATTTGAAAGAGGTTTTGTTGCATGTAGAAGCAAAACAGGAACATCGTTTCTTGAGAATGAGAGAACTGTAAAATGATAACCATCTCTGATTACATTATTTAAGAAATAAAACAAGGATTCAATGCAAAGAAAGTCAAAAGAGAATCAGAGGGTGGAAATTCGTTGTAAATCAGCAAAGATACCCAAAACGATTTCATAGTACTGCTTTATTTTTTGAGGCTAGGCGGAAAATTTTACCTCTTCCTCAATCAGACTTATATCCACCTATAGACATAGAGGAAACCTTCAATACCTCTCATAAGCATTTCTGAAATTGTGTTTCACCGTCGTCCACGTACTTTTCTGTGGCGCAACACAGTTTGCTCCCTTATTTCGTACCTTACCACGTACGGTTTCTTTATAAAATTGAAGAATTTTTAATTATTTTATTTTTGAAACTGTAACTATGACAATTACAATGTCATCCTGAATTTGCAAAATTAATGCTGTTTATCATCTAAACCTTTAACTTACATCTGAAGTAAAAAGCAGTAAAAATATAAATATAAAAAAGACGAATAAATTCACTTCGTTCTACTTGCCAAAGGCAACAACAAACAACCATGATATATTTAACTTGGAGACTTTAGGGGAGCAAGTTTTTATTTTGACAAAACGTGCCAATACATGCACAATACATTTAAGTTGCTCAAAGTAGGATCCATCTACGATTATAATCGATCCATACACTACTTGCACGTTTAAGAAATTTAGCCCTTATCCAAGTGCCGCAAAGTGTAGAAGGAAAATTGCATATGTTCATCAGATATGATCAAAACCGATTGTTCAATCTAATTGAAAGTATTTCATGAGAAATGAAGATCTCAAAATCTTCAGTGAAAGTGACATAAATTAGATATTCTTTCCCTCCTATTTGGTCAAAATTGACTGGTGATACCCTCAGATGAAAGTGGACTGTCATTGTCAAGCAAGAGTTGAATAAATAGAAATACCATATACAAGCAACACTACAAAACCTTTCAAATTTAGTATAAACCGAGGAAGCATGGTGGGAATTTTTGAAAAGAGAGACAGGTTTATCGGTATAAAAGAATAAAAGAAAACTAACTGTTTCGAAATTATATTTCTTTCGCCAACGATTTTAATCTTGGTTGTTATTTTCGTGATAAGATTACGTTTACAGGTTATCGTTTTTGTTATGACAATACTTTTTTTGGCGCTTAGAATTATAATAAGAAATACAAGTATCCAAGAATTTTAGAATAGAAAGGAGTAAAAGAGGCATCCTCTAATCATCATCACCACTAAGCAATATAGCCAAAATAACTAGCATACTTAATTACAAAATGAATAGATAATTTCTACGGTTTGTTTTGGTTCTCTCGTTTGCTATAAATTCTTTGCTAAAAGCGTATGGCAACAACGTGTATCAAAATGAATTCATCACTCAGCCCCATATTTAAAAGTTCTACCTCTAGTCAATATTTTACAAAATTATACAAAGCAGGTTTTTACGTTAGCTGGCTGACTGATACAATATGTACATACGTCTGTGCAATACGATCACCCAGGGATAATATCTAAGCTAATGGCATAGTTCCAAAATGGTAATCGATTGTTTTGGTGTTTTTCCAACAACGATTAAGATTAAGAAAAGTAATTCATGTGGTATAATATTATTAGGTTTATCCCTCATCATCTTAAGCGTATTAAAAATGTTTGAAACTTTGTAAACTAAAAATCCGGGTATTGAATGTTTCGAAGTATTTCTGTAACTAAATATATCTTATCTGAGATTAACCTTTTCCTGGGTCCAGTCTGAATTAGAGAAAAACAACGTGGCAACTATAAAGCTTAACTGCGTGGTGTCGTACACACGAGTATATAAAATGTGTACATAAAAATGTTTCATTTCGTTACTGTTTTTATGTATATTTGGGTATTTTTTTTGAAAGTGTCCCTAGTTGGTGCGACAATGAAAACTTGTCTAAAGAACATGTGGTCTTTCAATAACAAACAATAAATCGTCATTCTTGATTGAAATACAAAGAAATAATTAATGGTTTATCAATTTCAAATATTATGCCATATCAAACTTCTAATTTAGTCAATTCTAATTAACGTCATTTTGATGGATCGATTTGCACAAAAGGTATCTGATCACGACAACAGTAAACATACGTCAAAGCAGTGCCTTAACACGATACCATAATGTACAGTTTGGTCTGCTAGTCGCAATAATACCTCCCATTGTCTGTAAAATCTCTTAAAACAAAGAGAAAGTAAGACTGAAAACTGTATCAAGGTCAGGATAGCAATTCAAATCATGCTTATCGAGAGTAGATCAAATGTATTGTCAGCGTTTAATTCAAGCTTTTATAAAATTTTAATATAGGACGTAAGAACACACGGCATCCACGTATCTTCTCAACGCCGTGGGAAGCAGTACAGATATCCTGTTGATTCAAACAATAGTTAACGGCCAATTTGAAAGACCATGGATAAACAAACAACTTTATTTTGTATCGTTGGATGCCTAAATTTGCTTCGCAACATTCTCTTAAAATGAATAAAATGTGATCTAGAAAATGTATAATACCGTTGTAAGATTTTCCTATCATTTCTCACTGGTGAATTATATAATGGAAATTGTATGCTTTGATAAAGGAGTGCGGTTCTAAAGCAAAACGTACGACTAGTTAATTGTACCAAAGTGGTAATCTAATAACTAGAAGAAAAACCATTTCTCTTTGTTCCCTCGAAAGCATATAACTCCGTTTTCATTGCAAGTAATTGTGTCGATGTGTAATTGTTACACGTTCCCAACTTTGTTATTTTACTTAAAATCAAATCTAAAATAAGTGATTAAAGACTTTATAACGGTAAATGAATTGCAATTTCCTACTCTAATTGCACTAAAACTACCGCATTTCTATAAATAAATACTGCTAGACTAATTACTAATGATCTTTAATCCAATTATCGTTTTTAACTAAATCCTTTTTCGAGGTGCAGCAAGATGTTGTGATGGTAAGTAGTTTTAAGCAAGATATGGACTACAGGATAGCAGCAAAATGAAATGTACTTACTTTTTCAAATTTCTTCGGCTTGGATTCTGTTTCAGAAATCTCTTCTCCTCTGCGTAGACAGCAAGCAGTAAGAGCCGTGTCCAGTTTCAAAGTCAAATGTTCTTCTCATTCTTGTTACGTATGGGTGGAAATTTAACCCTCTGTCGTCTTGGTTGGTTGTTAAATATGAATTCCTACGCGGCAGGTGGGGGGCGCTTTGTTTAGCATACTGATGTTATCGTAGCTGCCATTCGCAGAGGAGGAGTAGAAAACGTGACAGCTTAATGAACATACCTCTTCAAAAGTTTCGTTGATGCACGATATGCTTCAATTCTTTGTATTTGTTTCAATGCAGTAAGATAGAGTAGTAAGAAAAGTGTCGTAGTTACGTCATTGAATCAAGGCTGATCAAAATTCTATCGTTGGCGTTTAACAAATTCTTTCTGCTAGGTAACGCATTGGATAAAGTTGTCCAGAGGACATTATCCTTTACCTTAAACTATCATACCTGGTCCTGATAGTGTAACTATAATTATAATTACACCGAAAAATATTTCAAGAATAACAAAAGAATATCTTCTTAGAAAAGAACACTAGAGAAATAGAAAAGCATGTCACCACCGGGGATCGAACCCGTGACCCACGCTTTCTTGCACAGTATCTGACGAAGAGTTGATCGAAACGTTACTTCACGTTTGTTTATTTCTTGTGAATCTATATATATATATATATAAAATGCCTGATGGCTACACGCATTCAAAATATATATATTATATATAGGCCTCAGGCATGTTAGCCTTAGATATATCTGCTTTTTGAATTTATATTTCGTCAGTTTCGTATTTAATGAGAAAATAGGAAGTTCAGTTTTAAGGCGTCTACGCCAATTTAAGGATTAGTCCGCAATGTCTATGCAAAATACAATAATAAACGTGTCAAACCGTGGGAACACTGGTGTGATTGATCGAATGGATCAGCAAATTGTTTCTAAAGCGAAAATTTGCTGTTGAATTTCTTAAGTGAATTCTTGTGATCGTTTGTTATGCTTCACATCTTGACTTCACAGAAATCACTTAATCACATTTGAAAAGTAACCTCATTATCCGATCTCCATGTAATGAAAAGTATAAAGTAACGAAGGGAGTGCAGATTAGACATAATAACTATTGCCGGCCTGTTACCTATGGTGGGATTACGTAGCCGTTGGTGTTTAATTGACAGTCACCATGCACATGTGATTGGAAATTGGTAGTTTATAGGAGCAGTTGGACTTCTTGACAAGCTTTTGTCTGAACAGATAAGATTCAAACGTGGCTTGCTTAAAGTTATAGACATGGTGACCTGGGTGCGAGGCACATAGGGTGTATTGTTCCTTATCATATGTAAAGTCTATCCGTTGTGGTAAATGTAAAGCTATAGTCATCAGTATTAGTTAGTGATGCCTATTGTCTCGGTCAGCAGGAGAAGACATGAGAGTATTGTAGTTATCTGAAGCGCTTTATACGCTATTAAAAGGAATATTTAGTTTTGCACGAGAAGTTACCATCTGCATGGCTAGCGGGCGTCTTGAATTCATTTTTATGCAGCTAAAATAAGCCTAGTTGTGATTTGTTTCATTATGTATGAAATTT
This sequence comes from Alatinidae sp. Z8VKAUB7J3, assembly GCA_010016025.2. Lineage (NCBI taxonomy): Eukaryota > Metazoa > Cnidaria > Cubozoa > Carybdeida > Alatinidae > Alatinidae sp. Z8VKAUB7J3. The sequence goes on along the minus strand of JAAAKM020006971.1, from coordinate 5,797,044 downwards.
TAAAAGGTGTAGTACTATGTTTGACAATTTTCCTATCGCTTTGCCATCGCTTTGCTATCTGCCATTTTGAAGCTAAGTGATTCCGAGTATTTTGAAGGTAAGTGACGAAACGCAACCTCGTACGAAGGTGTGGCAAAGAGGTACGGAACCTCTGACCTACTGCTGTCGTTTTCTTGTCACTCTATAATGACAAGGAAAAGGGTCGTAAAATACCTTTCTAATTGCCGCAAATCTTTCTCCTCGTGACTATACAATGATACCAACTGCCTTTGGGCTTCGAACCCACTCCGTGATGATGATATGGATGACGAAGGTGACCACAGCAAAAACAGCGGTAGTTATGACAATAATGGTTATGATAACGACGATGATAATGAGACCACGATAATCACAATAATGACGATGACAATGATCACTATAATGATAATAAGAGTAATAACGATGATTGCCATCATCAAGCATAATGGCCTTGTTTGCTTCACTGTTCCTTATCGACTACTAATTAGAGGGTCACAAAAGGCATCTCTGACATAAGCAAAAAGGGACAAAGTATAGGTAATAATGACCCTAAAGTTCGGAACATATCATCAATAGCGTGGCTCCAATCTCTTTTGTACAGATACTATTGAAAATTTAGCATTTATTTGCCAAGCTATGCTCCATCCACCAATGCCCTAGAAATACTCAATAGGCAAAATTTACTGAAACGACGCCTTACACATATGTATTTAAGCACTTTTAAATACATTCATTGCTAGTCCATTGTAAGTTAAACATTGTAAAGAACTCTGACGTTCACAGCTACAAGACAAGAAGAAAGAACGATTTACGTCTTCCCAGGGTCAAAACGAATTACGTAAAACAACGAGTACTTTATAGATGCATCAAAGAAAGGAACTTTTTACACAATTCTTTAACTATCAACTTGAGTAATCCATGTTCCTACGGACATGTGAATGCTTACTATGTCGGTATATAATTGATGGATATTATGTTTACACACATTCGATTTTAAGGGGTTACGTAACGTTCGGTTTCGAAGTATCCACCCCTCGAATTTCTGCTTGAGACTTCAACCTACTTTAGTTCCCAACCACAGTCACGTGAGCCGATATTTCATGGAAACACTCAAGTTCTTCGTTGTAATTTGCTTACACAGTGTTTTACAGAGTTTCAAATAATATTATCAACATTTATTGTTATATAGACAAGACGTAGTTAAATATCCTTTCTATAATCATCAGAATACTTTGATTTTTGCATTTAAAGAAGTCCAAATTCCAGCAGCGGCCACCGGGGCAACTGGGCCCATGTTCCCTTTTTAGCAACAAGTATGCATATTTTTACGTATCAGATGTTTAGTGTTATCAATTGAGGCGTTTGTGATCTGATTGACAGTATTGACAGTAGAATTTCCCTACAGCGGACTTACTAGAACTTATGGTGCCCGCTTTTTAGAGGTTCTAGTTAACTTGTTTCGTTTTCCTTCTACCTCCACCTACCGTCACCCCCCTCCCCCAGTCACTTTTTCTGCATGCTGCAGCTCTTGTGCTGTATATATAATCGTGGGGTTACCTTGCACCTGACCCTTATTAAGTTTGAAAAGTTTTGTCCAGATTCATTCAACTATACGACAGGAAGTAGACAACAAAGATGGGATGGTTTCATTCAGCTTTGTATGGTTTATAAACACAGTGACTCTGTCTTTTCAACTAGCTTTTATTGTACTCTCTTTCGTTATCATTGACTTGCTCAGCTGTCATTACTAGCCTGAATTGTATGTGGATGTGGTCTTTGTGATTTGAAAGAAGTTTCGAACATACAAAAGAAATTTAACACAAAAGAATACAATCAGTTGCTGTATATTAATGCCACAAAAGCCGAGGCTTTTATTGTTCACCTGCAGTTGAGATTGGTGTACAACTTGAGGTTATCGTTACCATACAAGAAGACGCTTTTACTGGCATACAAACTGGCGCGTGCAGTGGCATACGAACTGACGTGTGCACCGCCACGCGCGATTTGAAAGTCAACCATTGATATCAAGAGGAAATTCAAACCAAACTTGACCCATTTTCAAATGTTTTAAATTGCTCAGTTGGCTCGTATTTCCTATTTCGTCCGTTAGTAACAAACGATCCGAATGTAAATAGTACGTTTATTAAAAACTGCCATCAAAGATTACTCGTTGAATCGTAGTAGAAGTACCAGCTTTTAAGGAATATGCGACAACGGATTTCGTGTATTTGAGAAAAACCTTGGAAAGATAATCCTTTACATACAATATTAATTAACGAATTACTGATTAAACAGTAAAGACGAAGAAGTGATCGGAGGTATATTAAAGTGTGCAGTTCTGAAGTGTATAGCTGACCTTGGGTTTGCTTTTCGAAGGGTGCTCACTTGACTGACCTCAAATAGGTCAAAAGTACTACAGAAGTCCCTATTTATCGAAGAGGTGTGGCACACTTTTTCTCAAGATGTATCGTGGAAGACCAAAACCATATCCAGTAAGACGTTCACTCGGAAAGGAGAACCGTCGCAGGGGAGCACTAAGGTAGGACTACGCAAATCTACAGAACTGGCATTTTATGCCTAGTCAGCCCTACATATTGCAGATTATCGTTTTCATTAATTCACTAATGACAGTGATTATTTATTGATGGCAACGGAAATTGTCGAAACACAGTGATGTATGATGGTCGTGGGATAATTGCCTTTAGGAGGACTGCATTATTACATTATTGAAGGTGTAAATGCTATACAGCTATCCGCAGCAAACATTAACGAAGACAGCCTAACTGGAGACGGACAGACGGAGAGGTTGACAAAACTGCTGGAAGTTTTGCAAACACAACGGAATGCTTATGAAATACTTGAAATTTACTTCCATTATACAATTTCTTAGGATGCAGTCCGTCTTCTTCGGCACAAGATGATTCTACACCGATAGGTGCTGTTGACACCTGGGGGGGCCTAGGCAGCATTTAGGTTGGGGTGGATGGGCAAGGCTAAATTTTGGGGGGTATCCGGTTTTAGATTCTTCTGAAACACACTTTGAACAACGGGGTGACGAGAAAATCGTCTGCGCTTTTTTCTTTTAAAAACATGATGCGTAACATGGTATTATTTACACCTCAAACTCAAACTCTATTTTTCTGCAGTTTCATCTCTTTTAATAGCCTTCCTATAATGATTTTAAGTCCTAGGGTAAGGAATTAAGGACACAATTGAACCACATGGCCCACAGACGTATAAGTATACATACAAAGTTTTGCTTAAATCTTTTAAGCGCTTCCAGAGATATCTACTAAACAAATGGGTGCCAGGCGAAATCTAAACTGTGAATAGATGGTCATAACTATGAGTGACGAACCTTTCTTAGCCAAAATTTCACCTACAATTGCAAATGGCACGTACTAAAACAATGGGGCTTCGGTGTAGATTCTTCCCACTCAGATTCTTGGTGTTACTTATCTAAAGGGAATTTTTTAAGTCAGTTTGTAAAACTAATACATGTTGATGCATGATCCATTAACAGAACAAAAAAGCAAAAGCATCTGTAGTTAAAGTACTAAGGATACTTAATGCACATAGGGAATGGTTACTAGACACTGCCCAGTGATCAGCAGGTACAAAAGATATAAGCCGCAGATGCGAGTATTTGATCTGATACAGCACATTTGATGCGTGATAAAGATGTATTACTACTTTACTACTTTACTACTTTACTACTTTACTACTTTACTACTTTACTACTTTACTACTTTACTACTGGTGGCCAATCCGCGGTCCGTGCATACAACCCACGATGTCTTTTATGCCGCCCGCTTCACTTTTATGAAATTCATTTTAATTTGGCCTAAGTTTAAAAGTTGGGCAGTCCCTTCGTCCTTTACATCCTTTTGCTTAATTATCTGAGCAACTTGCACCCTATTATTTCGAGATTTCAATTTATCTCAAAGTTGTCAGTGTGCCACTGAGTGTGCTGCTGCTATGTCATCAGGTGAACTACTGCATTTCCCAGTGCTGCCTTGAGCAAAATTGTGCTAGATTCTCATGTTCTGGAAGCACTATCAGTGTTCTTCTGCTCTATATTAACAGGAACCAATAATATAGTTACAAATATATAGTCTAGAAATTCTACATCAATTTCATCACAGTTCCATGCAGTTTTAATTTCATGCTTCTTACTCGTGTACTGCTTTGTTTACATTTTAAGCAATTTTAATTTTCTGCCAATTTGAGGAAGAGTAAATCAGTAAGACATATATGGTCTGCATACTTTTGATCACCTAAAAACTTTCAACATTTTGATATAAGGAGGCTCCATTAAGGAGCAGACAGATCAGTTATCACTGTACAAGATGATCATCTGATAAAGATACCCATTTCCGGTCTATAAGGTCGACGATACAAATTCCACAGTCACTTTGTGATCATAAAAGGGTGAATTATGATTAAGGTCTCTTTAGATGACTTAAAATTAGTTTTATTTTACATAAAGATTGACTTCTGTGTAACAAACGCCTTTCAGAAGAACGTACAGCTGCTGTTTGCTTTAAGTGCATTTGTTGAGTCGTCGTCTTTGATGAGGAAGCTTTATATTGTGTACTTCCATCGGCAATTAGGGAGGATGAACAGATTTCCATTGAGTAAATTTGTATATAATGTCAAAGCATTAATCTCAATGTGTATTTGTTGAATGCTACACTATTATGTTCTCTTTACAGTTTCAATATGTGTTTGTTACTACTTTATATACTTTTGGTTTGGATTCGCTTGATTTGCAGAGTTACTCCGTTTCTCGTGTCATGAGTCTGTTTAAACTCTTTCTTTGCAATTGTCGGGATCTGTGAGTTAACCATTCCAGTTTGTATATTCACACAATAGTTAGAGGGACAATAGAGGGTTCCTTGGGTTTCTAATATCAAAACACCAACGTTAATCGAGCGTTTAATAATAGTTATTTGCATTGGTGGATACTAGTAGTTTGGAAGTGTGTGTGTATAAATGTGTATGTATCTCTGTTTACATGAATATATGTCTGTGTCTTTGTCTGTTTGTGTGTTTGCATGAGGGTGTATGTACGTATGTTTGCATGAGTGTGTTTGCATGAGTGGTGTGTGTTGTATGAGTGTGTGTGTACGTGTGTTTGCATGAGTGTGTGTACGCGTGTTTGCATAAATTTGTGTACGTGTGTTTACATGAGTGTGTGTACGCGTGTTACATGAATTTGTGTACATGTGTTTGCGTGTGCGTGTGCGTGCGTGTGTGCACGTATGTGTGGGTACGTGTGCTTATGTGTTGCTGTGCGTGGTTTTGTACGTGTTTGTTCGTTTATTTGTATGCGTTTGTGTAGTGTATCGGTAGGAACGGTTGCCGTTAATGGTAACCCATCGTCACATCTTAGGGCACAAACACATATCTTAGACACCAGACTCCTTTCCTTTCGGAGCCTTGATGTATAGTGACTCGTTAATATAAGATCGAGAACAAGTGAAAAAGAACTCAAGGCCGATATTAGAAATGAACATTTGCACTTAAGACGTGACTTTCATAACCCCACAAAACGGTAAGGCAAACACGTAGTGTGGTAACACACACAAGACTAGAACGTGGGTTCTGGAATTCATCGTAAACGTAAACACTCTTATTTAGCTACCTTAACAAAGTATCAATAACAACAAAACAAGAACGTTCTGAGAAAATAAGGTAACCCACGAAATGTTTCCTTGCTGGAGACATCCTGAAGGTGGTTGTACATGGCCTTGTGGCGAGACCCAACTGCATATATTAACATACCCATCGAACCATATTTGTTGCCATTTTGAGTGTTCCGTATTTTATACTTAGTTTTCTGCCGTGTCATTTCGATGCATGCGTATTAAAGTTGGTCCGACCTTTGAGCTGACGTTAATTAAAAGTCAGCATCCCTTTCCCCTAATTGGAAAGTCACCACAACGGATAGCGCCCACGCGTAGACAGACAAACGCAATGGCAAGCAGGTTGTTATCGTTGCTTTGTTACGCCTTCTCGTTTTGTGGAACTACACTACTAGTGCTTTATGTTTCATGGAGGCTAGAATAATGGATTTCACGGTAGTTGGTTTCTCAGATACTATTCTGGACCGCATTCTATATGTAGTATGTGTGCAGCAGCATTGATTGCTATTTTGATGACATCATGCATTATGGCGATGCCAATTTCCTTTGTGGCATATTTTGATTGATTTCTGTCAGGTTTGGTGAAGTGCACTTTGGAACAAAATGGAAGCCAATAGTTGTTGCGAAGGGTCACAAGGTTCAGTAGTCTATCGTGATACCGCCTGCTGTGTGTTTTCTCATAGGGTTAAAAGCTACTTTGTGATACTGGTGGGGTATCCCATGCAATCTAATGCACAATTGCCCATCAACTCAGTGACTATAACGTGTTCCAATTACAAGTTTATTAGCTTAAGAGCAATGGTACTACGTGTCTTTGATTGTTTTATTATTTTATTTACAATATTACGTGATTACACTATTGTTACTCATGAGGCAATTTTCAAGGAATCCAAGACACCTCTTGATGCGTTGGTGGTTCAATAATAGCATTTTCCACTCGCATTCTTGTAACGTATGGTGCAGTTTCTAGGAATATTCTAGTAACTGCATGAAATTGGTACAAGCGTCACTCTTTCCAGTTTAACTACTGATAAAGCTTTCTTAATATTTTGATGTGGTACGAAGAGAAGCGAGAGGAGCGCTATTAAACCGGAAACGCTCGTTAGACTATAACGATCTTGGTTACGTGGTGGCAACGACATTTTTAATATAGTATTTTCTTAATGCCGCTGCAAAAATGTCCACACTATAGAGAGTATTAGGCAATATGGGTTAAACGTTTATGATAGATTAAGTTAACTTTTAGGTATAATTCGGGGGGAGGGGGATTCTTTTATGAGTGGGAACTTTAAATCTTATATATTATAAGCGCCTCGCAGAAAATGCTGTGCTGAGGATGTTGTTGCCACCACGTAACCAAGGCCGTTTTCATAATTTTGTACATAAATCTATTAACACTGTCAGGAATCCTTGTACATAAAGTTATTAACACTGTCAGGAATCCTTGAACGAAACCCATTTTGCACGCGATGTTTGGAATCTATGGCCCAAAGTGTCACAAGATTTATGCAAGTGGAGGCCCAGAATGCTCATTGGTTTTGAAATTTAACTCAAAAGTTTCATCATTTTATTAATACAGATAACAAGATTTTCTATTACAAAACAATTCTTCTTAAATTACACGCCAGAAATTACTTGGGTGTTACGATGAAGATGTATTTTCTAATATATAGACCTTTTTCTTGCCAATTTGTCTTATAGGTTTTCTATATTTTTGCTTAATAAAGTGCTGATTTATATTACTACCGATTTATTTACTTATTTTTGACATCGTCATTGTCCTCACTCGTAGATGGTCTTTTTCATGATTCCCAGTATAGAAACGCTCCCATATTGATGCTCCAACGACCTCTATATTGAGTAGTTTGCCTGTTGCGATGCCTAATCTGTTGGGAACCTGGGCTTCAACACAACATGAACGGCTGTTGTAGCCGAATCAGTCTGTCCACTAGAAGCTCGTTACAAGACCCGAAGTCGATGTTTGACTGTTCGTATTGGGCCCACTGTATTAGGCCTCGTATTTGGAAACTTTGATGAATTAATGGAAATTACAAAACGAGGCAGTACAGAACGACTCGACAGTGCCGTATAGTGGATTCTCGATTCTCGGACCAGGTTTCCATCAGACTGAGCATCACTACAGAAATACAACGATAGCAAGGTCAAGGAGTTGCGAGTAGTACACACATCAGCAACACTTTTATTTTCATCTAAGATGTTGTCACACCAAGTTAAAAATGATTTCATTATATTCTTTACTCACCAGGCCAGAGAAGCCCCATCCTTTGAGAAGCCCAATGAAAACTTTTTTCAGGAATAACACAATTCCACGATCTGCCCAGAAAACGCATTTGCAAACTTCAGAGGAATACAGGACACGATCACTGACCATATCACCAAATGGTAAGTTTGAATTCGATTTGTAGAGGTAATTTTGAGGAATCGCTGGTATGCGTAACGGTACGAAATGCAAGACAGATGACATACGCTGACAATTGATTACAGCAGAAACTCTTAACTTTTTTTATGTGCTCGTATTCTTTTTCTCCGTTAAATTTCTCCGTGCCCCCGGAGTATACGCGACGAAACCGGATATTCTCGTTAAGCTATAACGATCTTGGTTGCGTGGTGGCAACGACATGCTTAACATAGTGTTTGCTACATTCCGCTGCAAAGAGGTCTACACTATTATTCATATCACGATCAAGATTTTTGAAAAATCAAATTACGTTCCAAGTACGTTTGGTCGAGGGTATCTTAAATAGTTATTAACTATAAACCTCGTAGAAAATAATTTTAACATCTCATAGAACGTACTGTGTGGAGTATATCGTTGTCACCGGTTAACCAAGGCCGTTGTAGCGTTTGGTTTAGTGGCATATAATAACTTAAGATTTCTTTCTTTAAAGATTCTTAGCCTGGGTGTCATTTTTATAAGCAGACTGTAATTATACAATGCATTAAATACTTGCAAATGTACTGAATACAAAAACAGCGTTTCAACTACAACCGTACTCACACAGTCACACAGTACATTGACAATCACACATTTTGCCGGTTGCTCCTTTGTTGTTTGCCAAGATTTTTATCCGGGGTTACATTTATCAGTATATTAATTAATTATTGAGCTTTAAGTACTGGGGCTAGACATTATTGAATTTGAAACCATATCTAGTACCCCTGCTTTGATGCTTCGTATCCCTAAGGTTTAAACAGAAACTAGTCATGGTTATCATGACGTGTTCTACTGATCCTTTTTGCACTACGGCCTAGCAGCTTGAGTTCTCATTTAACTCAACCCAATCCTTAATAGGTTCCGGATCCCTTGACATACTTTGCGGAGCCAATGATGTTAGGATACAATGTGACATCAATATTGTGTACAAAGAAGAATATGAAGCCCTTGCTGTGCTTCTGTTACTCCGGAGTTAATAAATTTTGCCAAGACCTAATAATAAATCTCAATAAAAGCATATCTTACTGTTAATCTAAATATATTCTTAAAGTAATTTTATACATCATTTATTGGTATCAAGTTTTGGTAACTGGAAATAAAAACTACATCAGTCGCAGGTTAAAATTGACACCCAATATCATGTATTTGAATAATGGGGAAAAAAATAAGTAAAAACAACTATTACCGTACTTATGGGTGTTAAGGATGACTTATATTCTTTCTCTTTCTTAAAATTCAGGCTATCTAGGCCTTTACGCTCTTAAAATCGCTAGATTTTTATTCTAAAATGTTGGTAGATGATAATTTAATACTTTCCCATATTTCTCCCTTAAACCAGAACTTAAATTTTAATATATGCTGGGAGACCTAGGTTTGAAACCAAATTATTGTGCAGATCTATGGAGGACGAAATACAAGAAAAACGAAAATAGAAAAAAAATGATTCTGTATGTGTGCAATTAATAAGCTTGAGCGTGATCCCCAGAACACCCGTAACGTATCGAAGATTGTATAGATGGATTTGTAAGAAGGAAGACTTTTGCCTCCGTAGGAAATTGCTTACAATTCCTCCCCACCAATTTTAAAAATGCAACTTCACATTTAACGTTTACAAAAAGTAAAAGTACAGCGACCCCATATAAAGATGGGAAAAGCTGAAGAAAAAGAAGAAAGAAAAAGTAAATGGCAAAAATTTGTCTTACCTGTGAATGTATTCGTCCCTAAACTAATTACACATTATTCTTTTTATAAGCAACCCAGTTGCTAAGGATTCAGCCCTCAAATTGGCCAAAAAATTAAGCAACTTGCTTAGCTACCCTCAGCCCTAAAGACAATTAGTTAGCAACTATTTTTCACAGAACAAAATTACAAATCTTCTTAAAAATAAAGACAGAATTCTTTTTTGACTTCATCAAATACATAACGTACTATTTACATGTATAACTTACGGTAAGTAGACATAAGAAAACTAAATATTGTAGATATTTATATGATTCGAGAAAAAATAACCTTAGCAACCTGTTAAGAAACTTTAGCCCTGAAAGTGTATCATACCCTTAGCAACCTTAGTCCTGACCTTTAAAATAGAGTTGCTAATACAAAAAAACTATGTACCACTTATTAAGTGCCTCTTTCCCCGCAACATAAATATCACACATTAAATTGATATTAAAAAAAATATTTTACTGCACAAAAGTTTCAACTGATAATCCCATCGCCGGCCATTTTCCATGTCTGTTTTTGTTGAAAGATGTTTTCTAACTACAGTTCCGTTCGCTTTCGAGCTCCAAAAGGTGATTTCACTGTTTTAGCAACTCAAATTAACTGAAGTCTTTTTTTGAAAATTATAAACAAGAACTTTAAATCAACACTGAATTTACGTATCTTAGGATAATTATATAGAATAATGATTTAACATAACTTAACATGAATTTGATAGGTTTATCCTGTTTAGATTCAAATCAGCGCGGGCTTCATTTTTGTTCAAAATACCTTTAGGAGAAACCGCTAGCTCTCACTCTGAAATTGTATCACAGAACTAAATTATTCCAGCTAGTGGTACTTTAAAAGAACAATAGCGTGTAAATAGATTTATATTTGAGACCTAAGAAAGAAAATGCCGTTGATTAGCTTTCTTTTAGAGGGAATAACTTCGAAATACCTGAATCATTAAACGACATTAAAATACGAAATCACGCTGCGTCCATTAGTGTTGTTAATAAATGACCTTGTTAAAGGTTGTTTTGAAATGAAAATATATTGCAACTTGTCTTATTCTGCAATGAAGTAAGACATGAGCTATATCTTGCTTCATTACGAATCTTGTTAGTTCGTTACATCCAACAATAGTTAACGATTTCGGATTGTATCCATCATGCAGCATGCTTACCGATTCAAAATGGATGGCAGTCGTCCGTGTTTCTTGCTTTTCTGTCACGTCAACTTTAGAATCAAAATGTAACAATTACGATACTAACCTTGGTAAAATTGAAATTTTCTCTTTAGCGTCATAAATATCCTTCACTGTATTTCATCTACCATTCCTTATTAGAAAGTCTCCAATTTAAATTAATTTGAATTCTCATGTTGTGATCCATATCCACTGGACCTTGATAAAGCCAAATTCCAAAGAACAAACTAATGAATGAAAAGGTGGGCGTAACTGAGATATACAAAGTTCAAATGGAAAAGAAACATTATAAAAGCATCAATTATAGGAAGCTCCCATCGAACGTGTCGGGTTCAGAAGTCTTTGATGATAAAAGTAACTTTTCAATGTAATAATTATATCATTTGTTTGCACGTGCTCGCCAAATCTCAGTCATGCGTGGAATTACAAAGCGAAGAATTGCTACAAAACTTCTATTCATTTTAACCTATCAGCTCCCTGTTTTTTAGCATTTAAAAGTCAATGCCGCAGGAGAGGAAGTGTGTACAGTGAATGTACAGAGTGGAAGGTGGTTTAACTCAATTCCATAGTGTATCAAAGGGAGTGTTTGACTTACTTGCATCATGGAAAACTTTACCACCTTAACTATGGTCCAGTATTCTTAGTTCCATCTCCGTAGCTTATTATCGGGTCTTCCCAACCCCCCTACGTTGTACAAGGTATCAAAAATAAGTATACAGTTAATTTTTGCCTTATTACCGATTTCGTCATTAACTGGTAAAAATGACACATAACAATTCACATAGAATTCTGTCCTTAGAAAAAGGACGAGAGATTCAGTTGTTTTAAATGAAACAACGTCGAAATGTCGCTTTGACAATCAGCGATGGGAGGTACTTTTCAAAATTATTTGTACTTAGAACACTTCCAAATGCCAACATTGGAGATTTGCAGAGACTACCTTATGCAGAAATGTTTTCAAAATTATTGGAGGGGTTGAAGTCCCCTTAGCCAATCTCTACCCTGCCTCAATAACGTTTTGATTGGAACCGAAAAATCATAAAACAGGATTGGGTGGACAAGGCCTCCTAAAGATACAGGGGCCTAATATACAACGTGTGTTACCACCATTTAAACCTGTGATTAGAAAAAGGAGCAACATACAAAATCGGAGTTATGTCCCTTTGCAAAGTAAAAAGCACGACTGTTTTTATTTTTATCGGCAGGGGAGAGTTGTTTTGGATTAACTGTGGCTATACTTTTGGTAGTCTCTCAAAACCCCTGATGAGCAGTGAGCCCGACTTTGAAACTACCCTAAATGAACAGAAAAGCCACCAAACAGGCTAACTAATAAATAAAGAGCAGCTGGGGCGTCCAAGGGCAACCTCCCTCAATTTAGGCAACCGGGTAGAGAAGCAAGCCATGAAACAGGCTTAACCACCCAGTAGGACCACCTTTCGCGGATTATGGAAAGAATCTGTCATCAATGAGAACAGATACTACATCCATTCTTTGTCAATAGACCGAGAAGCGAGAATCCTTTCGGCAGTCTCTCATTTAAAGACCCCTGATGAGCAGTAGGCCCGACATTGAAACTACCTTAAATAAGTAGAAAAAACACCAAACAGTGCAGCTTGGGCGCCCAAGGGCAACGTCCCCCAACGTCCAACGCGAGAATACTTTCTGCAATCTCTCAGTGCAGCCCCCTGATAAGCAGTGGGGCCTTTCCCCAGGGTTCGTTCTTTCCAAAAGGGAAAGGGGTTTTCCTGTGGGGCTCGTCATTGAGATTGCGGTGGGGATGAATTTATTAACAATTCACAATAAATTATTGACAAGTATATGACAATACTTTTTTTCGGCGCCCCCTTGTGAGAGATGAAAAATAACGTGTGAATAAACCCCAAACAGCGGCGTGGCTCGTCCTCAGTATGATTTCCAAAGAGAGTACACTGTATGGAGCGGCAATATGGCTGATGTAATTTGTTGAAGGTCGAAAAATTTGCCTGAGCCCAAAGGTCCTATCTTGTCAACCAAAAGCCACATCGCAAACCTGCTGACATCGTATACCTCTTCCGTTTAAATTACAAAATTAGAATAAGATGGTGTTGTAAACAATAGCTGTATTGTTTAAGACTTTCAAAAGAATTTCAATTTCATTGGTTATTCAATATAATGGAGGGCGGAAGTGAGCGACGCTGAAATGTTTGCTGCCATCGAACACTTGATCATCAAATATGATGGAGGGACGAAATGCAACGCTGTCACGTTAACAATTCACCGCCATACAGCCAGTATGCTTTCAAGAACGAGTAGGCAACAATTCCGCATCTTTCTAAAGGAGTTCATCGTTGTATTTTTGGTTTTCTGTACGCTGTTGAGTTATCAATTCTACAAGAAATACGAACCGACCATATTTCTTACCCCCGTGGATTCCATCCCAAATGAGCTCTTTCGCTCTGGAACTAAAGAAAAGTGTGAGTACTTCTTCCTTCCCCACATGTTATCGTAATATTGGTAGCAATATTTATTTGGATTTGTTAGTTTTGTAGCAGAATAGCAGTTTGTGTTTCGGCAGCAAGAATCAACGACAGGGTTCAATAGTGTTAGTTGTGTGGCCTGCTACATACCGATAATCGTTGCAACCGTAAAGAAATTACTTGCGGGATTTCTACAGCTATTGGTTTGCAGTTTCATGATATCCACTTGGAAGACACAGTCGTAACGTCTCTAATCGCTAGACACACGTTCAGAATGTATCTTCCAATGTTCAAAATACCCTCCGCCCTGCTTTGAAGCTTTCAAAGAAACATGTGCTATTCTGAGCGCTTTTCATATCATGGCGACCATCAGTAACCCACTTGATCGCAGCACAGTCGAAAATTATAATCAGCGGCAGTAACAGTATTAATTGGAGTTTACAACACCTGCCAGCTACTTCTGTTCCTCTACCTGCGATACGGATGATAAAACTGCTGGCTGGTTATAATTTTACTGTCTGTAGCGTCCCAAACGAGGGTATGCTAGTAGTGGGAAAGGTGGTTTTCCACCAAAACAATTTCTCATACCAAACCAAGTCGCCCCTTTTTTTTGATGGATGCCCATCCACATAGTTTGTAGTGTTAAGTATTGTATACATGGTATACGACTCCCCTTTGTACCCCGAAATTATTGCCTCGTTTAATTTTGTGGTTCCAGCACAAAGGTCACTTGCAACAGCGTCACCCATGCCATGTCAGAGATACCCATGTCCTTGGTGGCAGTGTTCACTGTCATGATCGAGTGTACACTAATTGACTTAACGTTCACCTTCTCTGCAGCATGATGTTTACGAAAATACCGGTAACTATCTAACTCAGGGAAAGCTGTATTGTGGTCAGACTTCGTTCATACATTTCCCTTTAACTTTGCCACGTGCCCCCATATTCGTACAAAGAGGGGCTGTTCTGTAGAGGAAAAACTGGGGCTGCATAACAATTGATTTGAGATGTGACTTCAATCTAGGTTATATTTAGGAGGAAGAGATACTTGGAGGTCTGCCTTTACATCATTGTTCTTAAACTCAAATCATAATTTTAAGAAGATTTTTCAATCTCTCAGTGGTTTATGCTGCTGCAACCACCAAAGCCCCAGAAGGCCATTCACACATAAGGAGTAAGCACCTTGGTGTGAGGGCCCCTCCATCGACCCCCATCCTTGCTATAGGCAATCATATCTTCTCTTTTAAGTAGCACTGTGAAGGAGAACCATACATGAGAGTAACAGGTAAAAGTAGTAGCCATAAAGTTTATCCCTGAATGCAGATATCAGTGTGCAGGACTGAGAATCACATGACAGAATAAACTCAACAGATGTTTTCAACAGTCTTATCTTGGTACATAATTGGTTATGTCTAAACATTGTGATTTATGAGAATGTACAGCTCCCTTAAGTTGGCCAGGTTGAAAATAAAGTATTCTTGTAGCTTCATAAGCACTTGTATTGTTGGAGAAGGAGGGATGAAAGTGAGTAACCTTTTTACTTGACAAAGGAAGTCTTAAGTTTGTGTCTAACCTTTGTACTTGGTGAGGGAGACCATGTGTTGCTGTTAAGTGGTTTTTAATAATCTGCAGTGACACAGTTAAGAGAAACAAACTAGAGGATCACCTTGAATGTCTTTGTTTGGCCTCAAAGCAGTTGGTTTTCCTCTCTGGAGTAAGTAGGCTTGATTTTGTATCAATTTACATTCCTTACTACTTCAAAAATGAAAGTTGGAAGATTTTACTAGCTGGAACATGACAGTTCTCTCAATAACTCAAATGCCTTTTGAAACACAGTTCATGGTTGTGAGTTCTGATCTTTCTTGTAACCAATCTATGCAGTGTGAGGATGTATGAAGAAGTTGGGTCTCTTGTCTATCACCAATATTGTTTAAGCTGTAGGAGAGGCACCAGGACAGCCTGGGAAAAGTGGGTCAGTCACATATCATGAAAACATTTTAATAGCAACTTAAGAAAGTGAGATCCTCTTGCGAGTATAGTGCTTGCCCTGCTTTGAAATGAGCATGATGACAGATTCAGAAAGCTACAAGTCATTAAATCCCATTAAAACCAAATAGTAGTTATTTCAATTTTTGTTGCAAGATTCTTAACTTAGAAGCAATTGGTAAACATTAGAATGTCATTAGAATTAAGCCATAGTTAGGCTTGGAACTAGAAAAATTCCTTTGAAGTTGTTGGGGAAGCACTGTGATAATCATCAGTAGGGTTTTGTAATGTATATATGTATTCATTACAACTTTGAGGGAAATATACTTAGCTTCTTAAAAATGGTCTCAGATTTGCTTGAGGTCACTGACTTGGAAATCCTCTAACATTTTCTAATAAAACGTAAGTTATTGAAAAGAATTAGTTTGTAGTAAAAATATTAATGTTGCATTGAGTAGTTGACGAGAGAAATAGAGTATTGTAACATCGTAGGTCACCAAGCTCATTTGGTAGAGTGCATGCCACAAAAGTGTGGGTGACAGGTTCAATCCCCAGGGGTAACATGCTATTATTTCTCTAGTGTTCCTTTAAAAGCTAACATCTTGGTTAGTTATAAATATGAGGTGACATTGTGTTTGGGAATGCCTGAAAAATGGACGTGTCTAACAATTTCACGGACCTCTTTCCTTATTGATGAATGGAATTTCAAAGCTGCATGGACTGATTAGGGATGAGAAGTATCTGATGTGAGTCAAAAGCACAAGTATCATCAATAAATGGGGTATATACTGATAAATTTTTATCAATAACCCACTGAATAGCTGGTGGTAGGTTATATTTCAGATTCTTGAATACTTTAACAGCAGTCATTCAAGAGAGATTGTGCAACAATGTGTTAAGACTTCATGTTGGTGGTAAATGTATTCACACAATGTGTTAAATTCTCATCTTGGTAAGAATGGCCTCATGCAGTTTCATTGTATAGAACGCAATGAAGAATATTATAGCCTCTATTTTTGTCTGGAAGTAGGCCTAAGGTACTTCTTCACATCACTGACTGGTGTTCTTTTCAACTGTTGGAATTTTTAATATTTTTCAAATGGCTTATAGTCTTGGTCTGTTCCAGACAACAAAAATCTCCTATCATCTCCTATTAAAGTCAATTGGCAACTTAAGAAGCATTTAAGTTCTGGCACCATAACTAATTCTTGTACATGGCTACCTGTGGGTATGTTATGATGGTGGAACTATAGAACTATTATCTGTTAGGATACAGTATTTTGTACTGTCATTAACTACTAATGCCTTCACCCATATCAAGAGAATTTTTTGCCATTGCCCATACCTGGATCCAAAGAACTTGCAGTTCAGCTCTCCAAGATTCACTCAGAGAATTTATAAAATTTTGTGCATACAGTGTGTATTTTGGAGTAAGGTCATTGGGTATTGTGAGAGGTTCTTGTTGAAGATCGATGCCTTGAATTTAATCAAGTTGATCCCTGTGTTGTCATTAACCTTTGCCAATCATTCTCACTGTACTAATGTTCACTAGATATGCATTTGTGCATTTAGTATTGTTTTAAGTAGGGAAGCTTTCACACCAGTTGTATGTAAATGCCATCCAACATGGTGTCTGACCCGTGTTACAAATGTCACATCACAATTCCTTCATTCCTTCCTTTTTTAAACCTGTACACTGCAAACTTTCTTCAGGCATCTATGAATAATGACACAAACCAAGGCTCTTTATTGCTGAACATCCACTGCTATCTCCCTGAAGTCCTCTAGCCCAGAACCCCATTTGTGTTGTTGCAGGTGAGATGCATTTACATGTTTCTCTACTGTTTCCTTGAAAGGCCTCTGCCAAGCCTTCCTCATACCTCCATTGGGGCATTTCCAGCCATTTAGTAGTTCTTTAGATAAGATTTGCTTAAGAGGCATCATCTGGAATTCAAATGACATGCCCAAACCCCCCCCTGCTACTGATGATGGTGACTAGGGGTATTTCGTTCAAAAAGTGCGATTCTACGTTGTTTCTACCTTAACGACAAATAGGTTGGGTTTTAAAAGTTTGGTAGGCACATGTCCTTCTGCCAAGATTAAAGTTCCAAGGAGACTTTTTAATAGGGAATCAGATCATGCATGTTTTAATATTGTTGTAATGTATTTTGTGATAGTGTTCATCATCATTGTGTGTCATCTGCTCCATGCAGTTTGACTATCATGGATCTCCATTTATCTCAGTTTTCAGCCTTCCTTACACAGGTTAAATTTGACCATTCTTTGGTGATGTCCATCCCTAGTTTTCTAGGTCTTCCTCTTTCCCATTATCCTCATTTCCCGTTCCCAGCAATAGTGTTAATAACTGTAAAGCTAATATCTTTCAAGAGAAAGTGATTTTTATTAGTTCATGATAGTGATATGTTATGTACGGTGTTCTTGTGCAAGGTTAGGTTGGCATGAGAACATCAAGATAGATTGATGAAGAAGCACTAAAGACAAATTTATGACTTGATTCATATATATATGAATCTCTAACAGCAATGCTTTGCTTCTCTTTCAGTAGAAGACTAGAAGTTATTTATGCACCATTTAAATCAGATAGGACTCGAGAAGCAGTAGATACTTACACTGTGTCAGCTGCTTTTTGTCTGAATTGCCATGGGCATCAAAGAGAAGAGATTGAATATTTGATGCAGATGAAGAAGTATCCATGCTCTGCTACAAACGAGAACAGTGTTTATTGTCATGACCCCTTATCAACCATTGACATCATTGAGAAAAGCACAGAAGCTTTAGCCAACATGCACAACCAAAGCTTGATGATCATCTTTCTGTATCATATATTTTGTAGTTTTCGATGCCCTGTAACCATGGCACTTCAAGAAGACTTTATCCTCTGTAGAAAGCATTTTATAGCATTTAAGTCAAAGAACACATTTGATTTTCACTGAGGATTTGCTTTGAATAAAGTTTTTCTAACATAGTGAAGACCATAAGATTCTGTTTGTGATAACTCACTAGCTGTGGCACTTCCCAAGTTGTAAAGTTTATTAGTAAGTACTGATATCACACTTCATCTGCACTATAGCTGATAAATTTGAAACAAAAACCTTATCGTCCTTGTAATGTCCTCCATCCTGATGGTATCTTTGTAAAAAGTTCCATGAAAACAGAACTGTTTGAGAATGCTCTCCGGAGTAGAACAACTTGCAAACATTCTTTTGTGTGCTAGTGTGGACAGGGAATTTTTTGAACCAAAACTTTGAAATTAGGCTGATGTCATATTGAAGCAATGGGTACAATTTGTGTACATAATTTGTAAGGAAAGACCACAGAAATTTATATTTTTTTAAGCATCTTTCTTGAAAAGACTGAGAAACCAATGCTTAAATTAATGTCTGCAGTGAGCAGATGCGAAGTAGGATTGAGGGAATTGTGTCCCTTTTGTGTAGATGGGCGATTCCACGGTGAAGTGGACATTTTTTGGAGAAAATGAAAGTTGTTCATTGCACAAAATATATTTATAATGACACTGATATTAAAAGATTGGTTGTCTGTAACCAACATCATTAAAGCATAGAATGATAACAAAAGTAAATTTTCAGTCTTTTACGGGAGATGAAATTTATATCAGGATTCATGGCCCTTGAACGCCTGAATAACGGAAAGATCTGAAATTATATCGCCGACGTGGAAATAAGGTTACACTGACTTTTAGGTAATGAAATATGATCAAGGCCAAGACAAGCAAGGATGGTTAAACTTTCGATTTTCTAGAACGCAACCTAATGACAAAGGCGCATCATACTTCAGATGTTTATTTGGAGATATGCACACAAGGTATCGGACTGATGGCATTCCTGTAAGAATAAAGTTTAAGTGTCGAGAGTTTGTTTTGAGTGATAATACTCTCTGACGCCGGCGTCAATGAGTGGGGGAAGGAGGGATATATCGCTTACACGTTTCAAAGAGGGATGGCATAACATCTTATTTCCACCCACGTTCTGGACACTCGAGAAGTTCTTGGTGTACAGTAGAAATGTTTATGAGATAAGAAATTTTAATTCTTTATATCATATTGAAAAAGGATATATTTGTTCGTAAGTTTATCGCACCGTATAAATTGTGTTTTTAACACTTTAATCTGGGCATGTTGTTATTATTGCCAGATAAATTTTATTCAATTTCATGCGTGCCAGTAAGAGAGTTGCAAACATTTACTAGAATTGTTGAATCCCATTGCAACGAGGCACAGGGTACCAAGAATGACGAAACTTAAATAACACGCAATGATGCCTCAAGATATCTAACGACCATAACTCTGCCACGGCCGACCCTAAGCGTAGATTTTTACAAGAATGGGTCTTCAGTTACCCCCTTCATCTTCTTTAAGACCATGGTCTTCAACCATGATATCCCGGACAGATAGCACAATCCTGTTTCCTGTAAACGGCATCTCATTATCAGGAAGTACATATCACTGCACTGGAAGATGTAATTGTGGACATCAATCTTTTCCTGTGAATTCTCATACACACGTTCTGATGTAGATCAAAGCGTTAACGTTTTTATGCCATTTTATCCTCTCCACAGTAACATGATATTTTGTTGTACTCATTATGGTCATATTGACCAGTAGACATTCTGATATAGTTGCTGTTGCTAACCAAATTATTATCCTAACTTAAATTCAGTACGAACCCAAAATTATCTAGATCAGAAGAAGCAGCACCTGGAGCCTCTCAAACAAAATTTTTTCTGCAAAGCTTTGTTAAAAATTAGCTACCTCGATTTGAGAGCAGGAACGCAGTAAGTGATGCTGGTGCTGCTGATAATCATAATCATGACATGATGATGATGATGGTGGTGAGGTGATGACGGTGATGACGGTGATGATGCTGATAATGATTGCATGATGCTGTTGAAGGCAAGAACGACTATAACGATATTGAAGATGACGATGATGGTGATGACGTCACTGCTGCTGATAATAATGGTGGTAATGATGACGATGATGATGATCATGGTGACGACAATAAAGATCATTTCGATGACGATAATAATGATGATGATGATGATGATGATGATTACAAAATTCCTAGAATGCGGAAACGCCCCAAAACATGAATGTTTTCACATATGTCTGTTGCCTCCTTATGGTACTGCATGTTGTTATATTTACATGTCAGCAGTGTCATAAAAATGCCGCTTGGGGCCATTTATGTTTAAATATGTAATTATGCATATTAGAGAGAAGAGGCACGACAGAACTTCGTGATTACAATCATTGTAATCATGGTATATCCGATAATTAACCGGTTAAATGTATGGACGTTTCGATCTCTTGCCTATAGGACCTACATCCTTCCAATTCATCATAATGTTGCGCAGTTAAATTTGCAGTAGATCTAGACCTAAATATCCCCTTGACCACGCATAATTTATTGCTAAACTCAATCAAGGGTGGTTAATAGACAAAAGTATATCACAGTTAAAGCCTAGACACTGTTGCAGGGTCCTATTGCCGCGCAAGTTGGGTTGATGCTGATAGCGTATGATTTACACCATCGCCGTCACGTAAGAGCTCCTGAATAACACAAAGGTCTTTAAGAATACTTAAAGTTAATCAAAGGTTTAAATGAGTCGTCACTTACCAAGCATCCAAACAAATTTTGTGCCTCTTAGTAGTTACTCCAGGTTTATCAATGGAGAAACTGAAGTGTAATAATACCGCGTCGTGATCTACTCTCACAAGGAAAGTAAGAAATGCATTCGAAACTAAGTGAATCCCTTCTTAACAATCTGTTTTCTCTGAAACGCCGACAATGGATTCACTTCATTGGCTTTATTATCGATATTATCTTCCGCCTGTTAGGTGCATTTAGTTTTAAAAAGCTCAGTTATTTTACGATTTCTAGCTAACTGACTCCCTGTGTTTACAAGCAAACTCGATTTATCCCGGGCCAGTGGCACCGGCAACCGATCATGAAAATGCTAGGAGTAACCTTCGTCTACTTGTATTATATTCGAGTTTTCACCCTTAAATCACGTGTGGATAGTATTTCTGAGGGACAAAGAGCACTTCACTTCGTCTCTAGGAGAGTGCAAGTTTTGTGGCCCATTGATGTTCTGAGAAAAGTTGATTTGCGACTTTCTATAGCCTATTCTACAGTATAATTAATTCATATCTGTATACAGCTTGAATTCTATGGTTTTTACCGTTTGTAGATGTCTGATGATCCCTGCAAAGGCAAATGTATTCAGAAATATTCGGATTCGCTGACTCTTATTTCGATGACTATCCAAAAACTGTTCTATAAATTTTAACACTACAAAAATTATCAGAGAAAACAGGAGTTGATAGGCCTAGTTCATTAAACAAGGATATAGAACAGTATAGTTAGTGTTGTGGGTTCAAAACTAAGAGATTTATAAAGATAAACTTTTGAAGAGTTCGTTCCATGCTCATAATTCCTTCAGACGTTTTGGCAAAGATCAGTTTCGATACTCTTATTGTCCAAGTCCTTATAATAAGAGTGTAAACTTCGCAAGACGATTGTAAATAAAGGATTTAAAACCAAACCTGTTAATAGGACGTCTAAGAGTATTATCTCCATTGAAATGGGTTATGAATGAGTAGCCAAGAACACAGAGCTTAGAAGGCAAGCAAATTAAGATCCGTTAGCCAATGACGTCAAAGACCTTATGCAATAGCCGAATGACGATCCCCAATTACTACGTCATTAAGAAATCGGATTGTGATTACATCAGACTGTTGTTGTGTACGGCCTGAAATCATTGCTTGATGAAATAAGGAAATCGACTTTCATCGCACTTAGTGTGGTTTAA
>JAAAKM020006971.1:5762865-5774618 GCA_010016025.2 Alatinidae sp. Z8VKAUB7J3 | reverse complement strand
GTGGATTAATTGATTGATAGATTATGAAGCCAATGATTTTTCAGGAGATTAGTTTTTATTATCAGATAGTTGAGATGCTCAGATCCACAAAATTTTCACATGAAATCCTAATTTATTTGACATCAAAAGTTGCGTACTTGTAACATAGTCTTTGAAGATTCCACATGAAGAATGGGGCCCAAGAGGGGACCAAAGAAAAAGAGGAGGAACTATGAAAAGACGGCGAAATGAGATCAAAGAACAAATTGGCACGAACTGGACGCAAAAGACACAGAGCTGAAACAATACTATCGTAATTACTGTCTAAATGAATTAAATTTATTACAATTCAATCTGTTGGCTAATTGATACAGGCACACGGTGCGAAATGAATACAACAAGCAATTTACACAATTGCAACAAGTACATATTACACACTCAGATGGTTACTTAAGATTGTCTGGAATATTTTTCTCCCAGAAGTCTTTGCTTGTGGATTTGCAATTTTGATATTTCAAGCTTCATCAGGACCTGCCTTTTAAACAGTCGTTAAACAAGGATCGTGAGGTAGAAGGCGGCCCGCACGTGAAGGAAACGGCTATTCACGAAGTGCCCCACAAAGGATTTTGTGCTTCATACTGATTTATAGCACATAGCTACCGCTTAAAAAATACTCATAAAAATTACATATTTCATTACCTTTGAATGTTATTCTACCAACAGAGTGGTGCTGATTACATCAGTAATAACATATCTAAATTTTCCTAGTCGGCATATCAATGTCTTACAAGTTTCCATCGACTTCCAGAATTACAAAAATAAAAGACAAGGTACCAAGAGTCACTGGTAAGCAAAGAATTACCTGAACCAGACATATTGATCCGTACTGTACACACAAATTCGAATAATGTTCCTCTCTTAGTTACAGTTGATACTAAAACGAATTACCTGGCATCGTGTTAAAAAGTTCTAAAAACAAGATTTTGTAACCAATAATCAGAAGTGATCTTACATGAAACCTAAGAGGTGACGTGCAAACGGACAATTGATCTGGCAGTTTACAGTTAACAGAACCGTGATATGCAGTAGGCAGCTGAATTCATTTGGAGAAAAATACGAGTATTCTTTTTGTCGACAGCGACTGCAATAGTTATAAAAGGGTTCAAGACTGCCTATCTCCATTTTCAAGCTTCATATACTAGGCCAGGAAGACTGGCACTAGTAACTGAAAATCAAGGGCAGGAATGGTTCAGACGTATGGCTATTTTCAATATCATAAATGTGCTTACTGCTTACGAGTAGTATTAGAAGTATTGAGTAACAAAAAATTGTAATATCGTCAAAGTCAAAATTAGTATTTTTTAAATTTACTATAGGAAATTAGTGGAGTCTAACATGTAGTCACCGTTTCAATAACCGTAAAACAAGAATCTTCGAGATTTTTTTAGCGAGGGACATTGTTTTATTGTTAACAATGTATTTGTGGGCCGCGACAATAAGGATAAGACCAAATATTAGCAAACAGGCTACTGTGGAATGATTAATAGCGGTAGTAGTAGTGGTAGACATATTCGACAAAAATAGGCCTTGATCATTTATTTTCAATTTATAGTTTACAGGGCCATTGAAAAAGGGGGCATTCTACGTTCAACCGTCCTGAAGTTTGTAAGGAGCATTCCTAATTTAGGAGTGTAATACTAATTATATGCTGTGAAGCTGTTTCCGAACGCTTTGCTAATATGTGGTTACTTTACTATCCACTCACCTTCCTATAGGCGCAACGGACGAAAAATATTGCGGGGGGGGGGGGGGGGGGGGCTTGGTTCTGGATTATTTTCCCGAAAAAATACTCTTTTGCCCGAAAATTATAGGGACGTGAATCGACGGCTCTCCAGACGGTTGAATCAAAGGGGCATAGGGTACACTACCGCTACTTTGAATTGAAAAAAATTCCCTTAATGCTACGGCAAAGAAAGACACACGCAGTGAACGAACATTTGTTTAAAAGTTTTTGCCCGAAAAAACGTGACATTTTAACAAACTGTGGGAGCTGAAGCCCCCTAAGCCCCCTTTGCCGTGCGCCCATGCACCTTCCTATAGTTATCTGAGATGTTACAGGCTAGTACCTACTCAAAATATATTAAGACAGATCAACGTAAAATATCCTTTCTGTAGTTAGGTCCTGTAAATGATTCACAAAACTTCGGCCTCTTCCTCAAGTTCATGCTTCCGATAAATGTAATATTTTGGTTAAACTACTTAAGCCTGTTTTCGATTTACCAATTTATCCGTACACCTAAAATAACCTCAAACATAGTAACATGAGTTGTCGAACCCATCGCATCTATTAAGTATCATATCGTCAAAGAAACATGCTGTGATGTTATACATTTACATTTTTATAAGAAACCAGTTTCTTAGCAAGCACGGCTCAATCTCCCTCAACTTTATGAAACTCGAGGGCTTGATGGGGCTGCTCTAGGAAATCTTAAAATTATCTGAAAGCGGTTTAGACATTTTGACAACGGGTTATTTCATGAATAGGCTAAGCTGGAACAGAAAGTACCCTAAATAAAGTGTATATTTACTAACAGCAGTGAAACTAATTGGCACTCTTTTATTTGAAATATTTGGCCTTGTCTTTGCACATGCACACTTACCAGAGAATAAGAAACTACTAAGAAACTTTGAGGGCTCCTAAAGTCAACATTTTAAGGAACTTCGAGGACTGGACGCTGAGGTGGTTTCTTATAATGAAAAATAAGTGTACATTGATAGACATCATGAGTAAGGCATACATGAGGAACAACAAAAATGCTGTTACGCAGTTAAAGAAAAGGGAATCAAATGTCACAGATGCCTCAGTTCTTGGAAAAATTCAAACCTAAAATGAATTATAAACAATAACTATTTTACATCCTAGGTAACTCCTGGAAAATACTGTAATTCCAATTTTTTGCACCTGAAAAAATCACTTGCTATACAAAGTCATTCACTGAACATATCATACACGATTTCTTCGCAACTATTAATTCTTAGTTGTCAGTAACTCCTCTCATCCCGTAGGCGACAAAATAATTCGTTGTTTCAAAGACTGCCATTATTTTACCGGCAGCTTGTTAAGTGTCAGACTATTTAATTCCATGTTGTGGCCATTGGTAAGATTCATCTAAACCCACCTCTATTTGATGCAGCTATAAAGAAAACAACAAGAAAAGGGCGAAATATATATATGTGAATAGCTTTAATTTAAAAAAAACACCACTAAAATATCATTAAGACGAAGCCTTAATTAATCTTAATCAATAATAAACGGTCACGTTCCCTGAGGTAAATATCTTCCTGTGTTGAAGTTATCCACCTGATTGTACACATACCCAAACCTTGGAGTACCTTCCAAGGAGGCTATTCTATCAGAAGCAGCATTGCGATTGCTGTAGTGTCACTTGGTTAATGGAGTCAGGAGCATGGAGTAAATTTTGGTGGAGCTTCTCCATCTTGTATTGGACAGAACTCATCTACCTCTTCTTTCGTCTATAACTTTCAACAGTTATTGATTCCTTCTCTCTATATTCTGCTTACAATCTCACAGCTGACCTCTGTCACTCCTTCTACAATTCAAACCTAGGTCTTTAACTCCTAAAGGATCCCTACTACAACATCTTCTTAACCAACGTGAGGGGCGTGATTCCAACGATTGAGATGTTAAATCCCTTTTACAAAATACCAACCCTGGTCTAATATTTCTATCAAAAACGTGCGTTAAACTGCTAACTTTCGTCAAAGGTTTCAGCAAGATCCCAGGTTTTTCTATCGCGACCACAAAACACGATTTGCAAAGCCAAGGGCTCCTTTCTTTTTCCAAAGATGCCTTTGATTATAGTAAGGACATTTTCAAAGAAGATCCTGGGCTATCACATATGTGTATTTATGTTATTCTCGTCCACAGCACCACTTTCAGTTGTAACAGTAATCCACCAAGATAACGGAATTGTTGCATTCTCTAACAAGATTAACAAGCTCTTCGCAGAAATATCTTTCTTCTGACAATCCTATCTGGAGTGACGTTAATGTAGACAATGTTAAATAGTTAGTATTTTCCAACCTGTAGGATCATCTGGGAAGATTTTGTCAATTTTTTTTATTGCTACAATTGGGTATATCAAATTGTAAGTAAACCCACTCGCAAACCTGATGCCGATGGACATTTTGTAGGCCTTCCTTACATGTTCATGATAGCTTGTACTGAACAGTGCACGCCTACGTTTTTAATCCCTCTAAGATCTTTTAACCATTCAGTTGTTTTTATTACGATTAAATTTAATTGTCAAGTGTGGATGAAGTCCTCTCCTTCGCAGAGTGTATCGACCATTCGAGAGCTAATTAGGATAGCTGTAGAGCTTTCTTCTCTAAAACGTAACGACTGCACATTCCATTTGTAAAACAAATGTATCTCGTATTGACTCCCATGTAACTGTTTAATATCCGGTATTAAGAGCTTCAATCCTTCTAATTAACCGAGACCTACTAGTCACAATAACACATCTCTGGGTATGTTTCTGCCATCGCTTGCCAATACCATTACTTTAATGACTGTTATTGGAACAGATTGTTCTGATTGTTGCTGAAACCAAGGCTGTGTTAAGAAACGCTAGAAACCACTGAAGAACGTATTCTTGGGAATGCAAAAAAAAACCCACCTATACTCAATATGTTAAGCCAAGAGGTTCTCGACAGAATGTACGCTCACTATATTTCTGGTGAGTAACGTTTAGGGTCCTAAACAGGTGTAAAGGTTATATACTCAAAATTAATTACAAACCTGGGGTAATTTCTTGAGTATTTGACAAGGTTAAGCCTTCTCCGTTTAACTTTACTTCAAATTCCACCTTTAACGTCCAAAACTATTCACTTCCAAAATGTTTTCCTTGGACTAAAAGATACTTTAGCTAATTTTTATGTATCTGTACCGAATGTCGCTAAGCTTACCTTAATGCCAGCAGAGTAAATAATTGCGACAAAATATCACTTATTGCTCTTAATAACTTATTTGCCGAATTTGTGTATTTCTTAAAAAGCTCTCTCTCCGTTGCTGAATGTAGAAGTGTCCCACATCTCATTGAAGCCTTGTCTTTTATGCCCGGCTTTCAAAGATTTAGAAGAGTACATTTCTGCGCGACAGTATTAGCTAATACGTCGTCTCAGTTTTCTCACAATGTTATTCGAATCAGTAATAAACGAAGTGTTTATCAGTTGCGTTGTTATAAACAATCTCCATAGTGACGATCTGTACGTATTTTTGTCTTCTAGTTCTAACCCTCGACATATCTAAAAGCTTTGATAATGTTTGAAATAATGGCTTGTTTTACAAACGCAGTTGTAATGAGATATAAGGCATTACATTTTACAACTTTAACACCTGTCTTTCTGATGGGTTAATGAAAGTAGTTGTTAATGAGCCAAAGTGTTATGCACATAGGTTTAATACTGGTGCTCCACAAGGCTTTCTTCATAGACCAGCTCTGTTCCTGACCTGTAAAAATGACCTTACAAGTTACATCCTAAGGTAACGTCCTAAAACATATGCAGACAAGAAAACTGATCATGTTTGCACCTTGAAAAGCGTTGTTGATAAAGACCTTGCCGGTTTTCACTCTCCTGATGTGGAGCACGTATTGCAATAGGTGGCTTGTTACTTTTGAAAGCGAACCTTTTCGTCTTCTACCACCAATTGCCAGATCCCAATTTGCATGAACGTCTTTCGTCTTCAAGAGGTCCTTTACTTTGTGATAAGCTGGTGGGATTGGCTTTTGCGACAGATCTAAAACGGCATGCGTACATACAGTATATTTTCTTCACGGTTGAAAAAGTTACTGGTTCACTCTACTACTCCTTGAAGTGTGTGATCTTGATTCAGTATCAATAACGCAATTTCAGAGTTGTCCTCTGTAAACATAGAAAAGAGTAGACAAAGCCTGATGAAATCAGGTAAGCGCAATAGATAAAAGAGAACCCAACAAATAAATTCCTTTCTTACCAAGATTACAAGAAATGTCAGTGATGGACTTAATGAAGTCTGGTGATTGCAGTTCCCCATTACTCTTTGCAAGAAAGACTCTTCTTTCATCACCGGCCAGCTTTACAAGTTCGTCCTTCTTCACAAAATCACCCACACCGATGACAACAAACTGGATTCCTTTACTGCGCATGTCCTCACTAATCTTAGCCGGGTCTTTGTGAGGGTAATCTTTTGTTTGGGAACCATCGGTCAGAAGGACAACGACGTTAGGCACTTTTGGCCTCATGCCACTAGCTGTTGTGAATACCTTTTCCTTTGTCAAATCCAAAGCCAAGTCAATTCTGGTTACTGAGTCAATCAATTGAAGCTGATCTACAGCGTATGTAAAGCTAGATTTATCATTGTAGTCAGAAAATTTGAGAACCAGCTCTGCAATGTCGGAAAATATAACAAGGCTGACATGAGTGCCCTTAGGTGAAATTTGGAGAGATTCGGCTACTTCTTTTACCACAAACTTTTCCGATTCGAATGTTTCTTTCATACTTGTTGATGAATCCAATATGAATGCGACGTCCGCGGTCTACACAACAGAAAATCCTCGAGGGTTAGCAAGAACTAGAAAACCACCAGACAATCTAAATCTGGCTACTAGAACTATGAAACTATAAAGAGGAAGTGTTAGTTGATAGACATTCTAAAGAGAGACATTCTATAGTAATGTTATTCAAAAATAAACAATTTGATCAAGTAGATGGAGTAGCTATGGGTTCTCCCATTGGTCCATTGCTTGCTAACATCTTTCTCTGTCATCTAGAGCAGGGTTTCTCGACCTTGGAACGTATATTACGCCCTCCCCCCTCTCCTAGCGCTACCAAAGTTGCCAAGTATCTCCAAAGTTCTATAAAGCTTCCTTCCTCATCTTTCTACTACTGCAGCAGATCCATATAGTCCACTGCTGCCTGACACAGTTTCATAAATTCTTGTTTTGCAGCTTAAGGGGGCAGAGAGGAAAAAAAGGGTCTTTATTTTCAGTTCGAAGTCGAGGGGGATTAAAAATGTATCAAGGAAGATAAGGTATCTTTTTCTTTTGATTCTCTGCATCCAGCTGCATACAACCTATCACTGTAAAACGTTGGTCATCTTATAAACCTTACCTAATCTTGTGCTTAAATCTGTGCACATGAGTTTTATGTATACTTACTTCTCTCTTTATGGGTATGCAAAGAATTGATCAGATAACACTTATTGGAGCTCTAGTCTTTTATTCCTACTCGGTCACTTCCATTCGTCTGTTCTAAAGTACTATTACAAATGCATGTGAACAAGTAACAGAAGACGTTGTCTAGAGCTATATCTATTCGCACAACTTAATAGGATATAAAAAATACTGAACTGTTAAAGGAATTTATAAAAATAATCAAAATCACCTTATAGTGCATATCATATCTAGCACAGAAAACTAAACGAAAGTGACTTCATAACGTCTAGAGTTTGTGCTACGTCGATACAATTTAATGAGTAAAGTGTGAGTAAGGATCAACAGAAGCTATTCTGACGTGCAATGTTTTGTTTATCGCTTTGAAAAATAAACGGAAATATAACTGAAGTTCAATGAGCAGTGAATCAAGAAAATAGGATTCCATATGACCCATAATTGGAAATACTGAATGAGCTCGCTAAGGACTTTTGATCACTTACGTTATATCGCTTTCTCTTTATTTTTTGCTAAACAAATACGAAAGTATTCTGAAGTAAGAAATTCTGTATCTGAAGTTTATCCTGTCATTCAAGACACAGGTAGTGTTGTGTCAAAAGACAAGATCGAAATAGCCAGCACGTAACTTTTAGATAGGAAGAATGAAAATCAACCCGATATATTTATGGGGATCATGGATGCGTGCAATTCGTGTCTACGAATTATAATCACTTTTCAACACTTTGAAGCAATTATATAGAGGGTTATCTAAAACTTTAGTTCGTACAAAATGAGAACTTAGAAGTTGCAAGATGTTTATTAATGTCACTATAATTTTCAAAACAGCGTTTGATCTAATGCTTAACATTCGTTGAAAACGGGTTGGGAAGCAGGCTCAAACCCAAAATTTGTGTAATATGATTTGAGAAATGGGTTTGAGTAACACTGAATTACTTATTTTCACATGAGCATGTAAAAGCGCCGAACTTTAAAACTTTCCCAAAGCTGCTCTCCTGATTCTTTCATGGGGCATTTCAAGTCCTCCCAAGCCCAGCTGCTCGCTTGCTTTCTATGTGCCATTTCCTTGCTTCGCTCGTGTTTAAAGCAGTAGATTTGATTCTACTATTTTGAACCCTACACGATGGCCTATGTAATCCTACGTATCCATTGAAATCTTTATCTGCCCGAATGCTGTAAGTGATACTGTATACAAGAGCTGCTCGCTCATGTTGCCTCCTCTGCTTCCAAACAGATTCAACAAATTAGAAAGATCCCCTTGAATCCTTATCCCTCTTACAAATCTCTTTAAATTAATACCCCTTGAAAAACTGCTCCTAGAGTCCTAACTCTGAATGAGTACAGCAACATTGTAATTTTTTCCTTTATTATGTTTCCTCCTACTTTTTATTGCTATACTTCTTTTCAATTTTCCCAGAATTTCTAATTATGGGTGGCTCTTCTAATGGATCTCTCTGTTCTTTCATGAAACCATTTGTAATGATGTACGACAACTAAGGAGGTCCATCTTTAAAGTGTTTGCCCTGGAATACTACAAAAAATGATGACTTTTCTTCCTATTTCTTCTTCTTGTTGCTATAGACCTTCTCTTCTTTTTCCATTATTTCTAGCAATTGGTGACTCTTCTAATGCGCTTCAATGTTCTTTAATGACGAACTTTGATCATTTGCGATGAGGTGCCACAAACTAATGATATTTCAGCTTTGCTCCTACACTGGTTATTGTCGTCTGGTCCATATCATCTAGTACTTCCTTTATATGATCTTTACAGTGTATTGTCTCTTTGGATCAGTGATTGACATGGGTTCTCATGCAGTTAGATAAATGGTATTATAAGCAATATATCTGAACATTATTTTTAATAATTTTGATCAATAAGGAGTCACTGATACATATCACATGTTCACATCTCTATCATAGCCATTCACTCTTTTTAAGTCACTCTGTCATAAGTCCTTCAAGATGCACTGTTCTTACGTATGTTGGCAATAACATAATCGCGTTTTTCTTTTAATTTGATCTCTTATTTGCTTCATTGCGCCAGTCAAGAAAATTAGTGCCATGCATTTGTATCCAGGGACATCAGGAAGCGTTTAGTAATGAATGCGATGGGGCGGGATGGAAGACAAATATGGACATCTTTTTCTACCAATGATCATTACCGTAGCTTAATAGTCATAATCTAAAAGTTGTTTTCCAAAATAAGCTAATTGTAGAAAATCGATTAAACAGAAAGTCTGCATTTTAAATTCATAGCTGACTTTGTGCAATTATACTATCGTTCAGTCAATTCTTATATAGTTTAATTAAGTAAGCTTGTCATTAATGCAAGAATTAAAAACTATATACCTGGTTCTAATATCATGGAATATATACAATATGCAATTCTCTCCTTACCCCTTTACTTAATCCTACAATTCCACCTCACAAACTTCGTAGTCATTGTTACAAAGTTTTAGTCCTGTCCCCATAACGGTGTTTATTACTGATTTAAACTCCTGGTCGACTCACGTGGTGCTTCTTATCAAAGAAATCACAAAACCCCAGGGAATGCTCCAAGAATGATCTAGTACCATGTCCATTTACAGATCGGAGTATACTGTACAATGTATATTGGTACAATTTTAGCGCCAATTCACAGTCTGTTATTCAAAATACATGAAATCAGACTGTAAAACTTCATCTCTTTCGTTAAATAAAGATGCACATCATATCTGTAGCACATGGTTTCTTTTCGCGGTATCTCAGTTAACTGCTCCTGATGAGCAGTGTGTCTGATAAGGAAAACACCCCAAATAAACAATAAAACTCCTAAACAGGCTAACTTATTTAAAAAATGGATGCTGGCGTGCCCAAGAGCAACATCCATCAATTTACGTTACCGACCAGAGAAAGAAACAATGAGATAGGCTCACAGTGGGACCTCCTCCCACATATCATGGGAAACATCCGTTGTCAATGGGAACTATTTCTATTTAAGATGTCTGTCGAGAATTTCTTAAAAAAGAATTTCTTACATTATACAAATTGTACTTTAAATTTTTTTTGCTTGAAATTTCATATAAAGGTAACAAAAGATTGTAACCCATACAATAGTTTAAGAGTTTATTTTATTTTCCTTAATGTAAAAGGATCGTTTAAGGAAGGGGCGTTAATTTAAAGCAATACGGTAATCCTGGCTTCTTCCTTTAAAGGTCTGAAAATCTCTTTTTGCGAACTTAAATATTATTACCCTCCCTTATGTTGTTGACCAAAGCGGTCTTCTGTTCGAAAACGACAAAGACTACCGACAGAGATAAAGACTAACATTAGCCGGCTGATAATACACCAAGAATATTAATCCCCACCTATCACTATGATGCAAACAATAAAGAGACAATATATAGTTCGAACTTATTACATGCAGCAAAATTTGTTGGTACTTTTATAACTTCTCGTTTTTATGAGCTCAGTACAAGATTTTAAGATATTACTGATCGCACTTTGCCCAGCAATACTGTGTTTACTTTTGAAGGGCAACTAAAAGGACAAACTTCATCTATCTGCTTCGCTGGGCAGCCTGATACGTAACCATTATGACACTGAAGCAGATGGCAATGACAAAATTGACAAGGCAACAGCGGTGTTCAGACAAACCAGTTAAAGCGCGAGAAGCTTGGCTGCTGCTTTATGCTTCTTTTTTGGTTGAAAACCCTTGGAAACTGCATTTAAATTAGTAAAACTAGAGACGGCTTCTATTAAAGATGTCTACGCAAACAGTCAATAAGCAAGGGCACACAGACAATTAAGGGATAAAAGACAGAACACCTGCAGGACGACTTAGCAAGATTATAAAAGTGCACAGGCCGAAATAAGCAGGAAGAGTGTGGGTAAAATCTCTAACTGTCATCACAAAATATCATAGTAAAGGGCACTGTCAAAGATTAATCTGGCCGAGAACATTTCAATCGGATCTGGTGCGCACTAATATTGCCCATAGCAGGGATTTTCGTCCTCGGAAAGTATACCCCCTCCCCCCCCCCGGGCTAAAAAAATGAATTAGTACCCCGTGGGTCCATTGGATTTTGACATTGTTTCTACTCTTCGATATTAAACGAGTGCAACAATAAAATAAACTGTCAACAAAGGAGTCTGAACTTGCATACGAGTTGCAAAATGAAAATATGAGCAACGTGGGAGTAACGGAGACAGTACTTGTTTATCCTTTTGTTTTGTTTTGGCATTTTGACGTAATAGAAACTATGGAAAATGATATTAGCTTTTGGACCCCCTAGCTGTAGGTTGTACCCTCAATACCCTTCTGTCAGCTATACCCCCTTTAATAATTCAAATACCCCCTAAGGGGGTCCCCGTTGAAAAATGCTAACGCAGTTTTTGCCGAGAGCGCATTATGCAAATCAATAAGGACTTATGTCCATGACTTATTATGGCCTTGTCCGGAGGTGAACTGTTTGCCATCACCTACTATGATACAGCAAGATTTACGTCTAGGCAGAGAAATTCAACCTGTGGAATGGTAACTAAACTAAACTGGAAACGTAT
>JAAAKM020006971.1:5740630-5761051 GCA_010016025.2 Alatinidae sp. Z8VKAUB7J3 | reverse complement strand
GTTTTGATTAATGTGAATGCATGTAGAACAGCAGGAGGAAGTTGAAAATCCTTAGGCGAAGACTTGGTAGAGAGAAAAAATTGTTAGAGGTTGAAAGATAGTGGCGCAGTTGGGAACGAACCCTTGGTAAAAATTGACGAGGCCAAGGAATTCTCTCAATTTCCGAAAAGAAGTTTGAATAGGAAAATCTTGGATAGCCTTTACTTTCTGGGGAAGAGGTTTAATGCCAGAAGATGAAATGTGATGTCCAAGAAAACCCAAAGAGGAAGAACCAAATTCATATTTGACCTGGTTGATAACGAGGACATAATTTCTGAGATGTTGAAAAATGAGTTTGAGATGGGAAAGATCTTCTGCTTCGGAAGAGCTTGCAACTAGTAGATCATCAATTTATGCATACACGAAGTCCAATCTACGCAAGACTTGATTAATGAAGCGTTGAAACGTCTGCGCGGCATTTCGTAGGCCAAAGGGTATGCGGAGAAATTCAAAAAAACCAAAAGGGGTAGTAATAGCTGTTTTAGGTACATCTACAGAACTTTGGTTTTAATCACACACAAGATCGATTTTTGAGAAAATGCACTTGCCGTGAAGGTTTGAAGTGAGATCGTGAATATGAGGAATAGGATAGCGGTCTGGGATAGTTGCTTGATTGAGGGCGCGATAATCACCACATGGGCGCCAGCCACCGGGCTTTTTCTTTCGGGGCCATATGTAAAGGAGATGACCAAGGGCTGGTAGAAGTGCGGAGGATGCCTAGCTGCAGCATATGATCGAATTCAACTTTGTGTTGCTTTCATGCGACCCTGAGCAAGGCGTCGAGGTCGAGCATGAACAGGTGGTGCACGAGTAGAAATATGGTACGAAAGACTGTGCTTGATGGCTTATTGCTGATGTGAAGGTCATGTAATTGACAAAAACTCTTGAAGGAGTGCGTTATAGGCAGATTCTGTCGTTGGGACAGCATAAATTTGGCGATAACAAGCATTAGATGAGGTGATTCCACTTATTGAAAGTGATGTGGTGGTGTCTAAAAGTTTTCTGTGTCGAACATCATCTTTAAGTCCAAAATGAGCAAGAAAATCGGCACCGAGTATAGCCATAGGAACCAGCGCTAATAAATATCCAAGGAAAAAGATCTTCTTATTATTAAGTCAACCGTAAGAGATTTCTATCCACAGGTTGTAATAGAAGATTAGTTGACAGCTTGTGAAGAAAGAGTAGAAGGGCGGCGTTTCTCTTTTTGAGTTGAAGGAAGTACACTGACGTCAGCACCAGTGTCAACGAGAAATTTCAAACCATTATGGCGACTGACAATGTAGAAAAGATGACTCTGTGTTGTGATGCTTGAATGACTTGAAGGAGAAGTAAAGGAACAACGAGCAGTGCAGTCGATAGCGGTTGAATCAAATTGACACAAACGATTTTGCACATATGAAATAGAGAGAAAATTGTACTAAATACATGTAAATTACATTGTGTGTGGAAAACGATAGAGGAGAAGGCAAAAATTTAACTGAGGCAATCAAGTTTGTAATAACAAAGTCATATTAGATCTGACCTAATTTGTCTAGGTGTGGGTGAGACACAAGTGACAGATAATTTAGATCAATTCATTATGTATTATCCTAAAATACGTCTCCCGTTATCTGGCGTCTTCTACTATTTCCTCGTACCAATGGTGGTGTACTCCGCTATGGGAGCCTCGTCTAACTTCCGATTACAGGGCCTCCAAACACCTAAATCTGCTCAAGCCCATGGCAAGGGGGTATCTGCGGGCAGGCCATTTTCTGATAAATCTTTGCCCCTGTTAAGATACTGCTAAAGTTTTTTACTTAAATTTGTATTATCTGTCAATTCCTTGTTAATGTCCGTTACTGCAAACCAATATTTCAGTATTAGTGTTCTTTTAGATTATCGTACGCGACGCACAATAAACAATGATTACTAAATAATTACATTTTAACATTGCCATTGACCTATTAAGTTCCCCCTGATGACTCTCCCTCCATCCCCCCTACACACACAATCACAAACACACCATTGGCATAGCTTGTTTGCGCCCTGAATCTGCCCCTGGGAACAGGGTAGTGGACAGTTAACACTTGAGCACACATGCAAGACATTCAAGAGACACTTGGCAACCATCGTTGCGTGAGCAGTGGCGCGAAACCAAACCTCTGCTCCTTGTTCCAAAAGCGCGCGAATTTCTTGCCAGTGTCAAAATGCACAACAGAGATTAATACACAGTCAGAGATTTTCGCAATTAGCAATGAATTTTACATTATCACTTCAGTTTCAAAACTTACTTCTGCCTCTACAGTATGGAAGGACAGAGTGAAGTACAGGGAATACTTCCCTACATCTTTGGTCATTGAGGAGCCGATATGGAAAGTTTCGAAAAGCTAGAGAAGATTGGAGAGGGAACTTATGGAATTGTATACAAAGCCAGGGATCGACAAACCGGCAAAATGGTGGCCCTAAAAAAGATACGCCTTGACACGTGAGTCGCTACAATTTATTTAAAATCATTTCAATAAACTCTTTGCAAAGAAGTATTTTCCTTGGCATTATAACCTCTCCTGAAGAATGACGCCAGGTGGCCAAAGGGTTCATCGCATGTCATACGTCCTTGTTGGTGCGATATTAGTGTGATATGACAGAAATACGTTTCCAGTCAGTAAGTTACTGACATATTTCTCGCATAAAGATGTGAAAGAAACTGTACTTCGGTATAAACGAGTAACTGGGAATGTAGGGGTTTACGAAAGTGTTTCCTGTGCGAGGCAGAGGGCAGTTAGCCAAGCACAACATTTTAGCCAAATTTCGTTCGGCACCTTTCAAGTGTGGCTGAAACTAGGCTATTCTTTTGTTTTGTGCAGGCTAGCCTATGTTTTGATAGGCCTACTAGATAGGCCTAATGAAGCAAATTTATGTATAAGCTCCGTTATTTCTGTATAATATATGTGTACCGATATGGGAAATATAGTATCTGGACAAGGGTACCATCAAAATAACAAAACACCACCTTTTAAAGAAACACTACCACATCTCATACTCTTCCTTTATGCTATGGCTTTTTAAAGACTCCTCTCGTTATATGCCTCCTTTTGAAAATGGGTCTAGTTAGCAATCATAGAAAGCGAAAGTATCAAACTAAATATCAAGTGACTTTCTATGTACCTGCTGAGTAACTGTCAGTGAAAGCGCGTCCTTTTGCTAATGAGATTATACAATAGTCCTTATTATACACTTGTCAATCCTGAAATTGACCCATGAGTCCTCTATGATCCGTATTGTGTTTATGGATAACTAACTCTTAAGTAGGAGGTTACATGATTATACAATGTTGACATCAATGCACATAAGAATGTTCAAAGAGGATGTAACACACACTCATACCTGTTCCTTCCAGGGTAAAGAGTCAATAAATAATAAGGCGCTATGATATTAACAACATCTGAAGGGAGAGGGAACTTATAGAAATAAATGGTACGCCCTACTCTACTCTCACTATAACCCTCAACCTTCTCATTACGTCCCCGGATGTCAGCCCCCACAGGTAGCCCTTGCCCCTCATTTTACAGTGATGCAGTATTAAGGAAAGTTTCTCTACTCTCACTAGTCTCAAACTTTTTATGGGTATTTTGTATCAGAACTGACATGAATTGGTTTACCAAGTCTGCCCCCTATCTCTATTACTGATTTGAAGAGGTTATGACTCTAATAAAACATTCTGTACAATACAATCATGCAGTAGTCATTTTCAAGAGACTTGGTTTCCTTTAAACAATTGTCCTCTTGTTGTCTTAATTCCTTCACCAACTTTCAATTAACTTGCAATTTCTTGTATATTAGGGTCCGTTGGTATTTTGACCTTTTTCTGGGCAAATTCCTTCTGTGCTCCCACCAGTCTTGTTTGAGGGTACCCCTATCGTCTTTCTATTTCGTTGGCAGCCTAATATTTATCTTGCAGTTGAAGCGGCGATTGCCACAAACGTGTTGCAGGGCTCATCGATTTCATCAGGTTTCCAGACAAGGAATGGTTCAAACATACCCCCTAGGCCCATAGTGCATAGAAATTGTTCTGTAAAATTAGTACCACCAAGCTTTTCTACATCGTAAAATCGATATTTTTCTTCTTACAAAATTTCTCTCCTTTAGAAATAGCTTTCCTCTGATAGAAGATTAATCTGAGCCCATATTCAAGAAGTGGATGAATTTTTTAACAGGCTTTTCTAGCTTTGCTTCATATCACATTCTCAATTCTGTTGTTAAATTTACCATCAAAGATATTCCGTTTACACGCCTTACTTTCCACTATTCAAACGCAGTCTGCTCAATAAAGAGCTCATTAAGAGCGTAGTAGTGAAGGCAAGGTGGTCCACTGGTACTGGACTCGAATTACAAATCGAGCGACCGGAGTTCGATTAGAGACAGTGGAGCCTAGGTATAGTTCGCCTTCCATCCTCACGGGGTAGGTGAAATGAGTACCAGCTATACTGGCAGAAGGGGTCAAAACTTGACTTGGGATAGGAGTGGCGCCTTCCCATACCACCGTTTTGGTAGGAGTTAAGGAAAGTGGAACATTCGTGCTGAAGCCGACCATCTTCTTCTTCTAGTGTAGTGCAGTAGATTTCAGCCCCTTTCTTTACATTCTTCCAATTCAAAATTTCCCTCCACTTCTGGCAAGGTGATTTGATGATTGCGGCCAACCTTAGCATTGAAATAATCCATATTAATGTATTGTTGGCGCCTTGCACAACCATCGATTTTTCGTTTGTACAATACGGAATAACTATTCAACAGCTTTACTTGTGTTTCTAAAATCAGGTGTTACTGTCTGCTTTAAATGCTATCCTGGAACATCGAATATCTTAGAAACTGAAGGGTATAAAAAATTCAGAAAAGAAGGGCTCTTAGAAACTTCTTCAATCTGTCTTTCTCTCTTCTAACACTTCATTTTCCGCCTTGTTTCTCCCTATATCACTTATATTCCTTATTAGGGGCAATTAGTGTTATTTTAATGTTTGTAATATTTGGTATTGTCTTAGACTTCCTAATTTCACTAAAGAAGAACAAGAAGAACGAAACAATCTCACGCGCTTCAATTTTTGTTATTTTATATTCATTGTTAATTAAGTTCAATAACACCATATTGTTCCATTGCTTTTACTGTTACTGGTATCTTATATTTTTCTGTCTGACACTCAAAGCACAGAATGACGGAAATAAAATTTTCTTGCTTTTGTATAGACTAACTCCAGAACGGACAAATGAAATGCAGACCCGGCCTTGTCTATGATACGGCAGCAATCGTCCGCGTACATTTTGGCACTGTCTGGGTTTACAAGCAAGTGTTTCCCTATGACAGTGTCACATTGCTTAACGGTGTTTTTGGTCTTTAAAAGCAGAGGTGGTTGTTTCCGGTTTAGGAGTATCAGACGAAAATAGCGTTTAAGTACACAATGTTTCCGCCATTGCGTGCAATATTATTCGCTCGTTGTTGTTGTTTTTGTTTGATTTGCATATGTTTTCGCCGTTGTTATTTTCGTACTTCAATGTTGTATACATGTTAGAGGCATTTAGTGAAATTAGGCATTACGCGT
The DNA here is from genome assembly GCA_010016025.2 of Alatinidae sp. Z8VKAUB7J3. Taxonomy (NCBI): domain Eukaryota; kingdom Metazoa; phylum Cnidaria; class Cubozoa; order Carybdeida; family Alatinidae; species Alatinidae sp. Z8VKAUB7J3. The sequence goes on along the minus strand of JAAAKM020006971.1, from coordinate 5,755,442 downwards.
AATGACTGAAATTTACTTTTAAGCAGTACGCGTAATGCCTGAATTGAAAGGACTTCAAAGATAATGCCTGTGATTTGCTTTCGCTTTGGAAATACGCTTAGGTGTATCGAAAATGCAGACGAAGAACTTGTCTATATAAAACATTTTCTATGTAGGCACTATGTATATCAAAATTCATTATCCTGAATTCGACCTTAATGTTTTTTATCTTCCGTAAGCTTATTATACGGTTCTTTGTATTTTCTCAAAATTATTAAATGCGCTTCCTATTATTTCTCACTTGTTATTTTCCAGAATGCAGGAAGTTTCTCTAAAAAATTGACTCAATCCAGCAATTTCTGTCGAAATCATTTTTAGCTCCTATTTTTTTGTTTAGACACTATAGGTTAAACTGAAATCTTGAACAGTATACTGACAATGTGTCACAAACGGCATAATGATATTGACGAATTGTCAATAAACATCGAAAGATTATTGGAAAAGGCGTAAGTAAAATCTTTCGACAACGTGTCTGCTTCTTTGACTTGATGAGTTCAGCTGCCTGAGCATCCAAGTGACAAAGGAAAAGTGGGTCTCCTATTGCCCTCCCTAAACGGATCCCCTTGGTGATTGTCGACACATGTCGGATTTTCTAGAAAATAGCAAATAAAACCGAGAAGAGAGGATTTGAAATGTTAATTGAAATGAACACTAGAGAAATAGAAAAAATGTCACCACCGGGAATCGAACCCGAGACCCACGCTTTCGAGGCATGCGCTCTACCAACTAAGCTAGGTGACCTCAGATGTTAACATACTCTATTTCACTCTATTTCTATATATTTTTAATTACCATTAAGAGAAAGTCGTCGTTTATGGGATAATAGAGGCACTGCGACTAATTTTGCCTTAAATCTCGTACAACTAATCTTATTGTAACTATAGTTTACGACGCTCTTGTCATTTGCTTAAAAAGTAAACTCGGTAAGGAATAAAAAGCCATCTAAACTTTTCTCTTGAAAGTTGGTCCCCAGAAAAAGACGTTATATCACTAAAAGTTGTTTCCTGCATCCCTATAGGACATCCTAGATGTCGCATATAAAATTGTATTTTTGAAAAGAACATTAGAAAAATAGAAAAATGTCACCAACGGGGATCGAACCCTTGACCACGCTTTCGCGGCGTGCGCTCTACCAACTGAGCTAGGTGACCTCCGATGTAAACATACTTTTATTTCTCTAGTCGCCACATACGATCCCAGTCGTCCACCGCAGAACATCGACATCCAGCTCAACGCAATTGAAGACCAGCCTCCCTGCACCATGTGACTTGACCAAGGAACAACTGCCATCCGGCCCGTCATCAATCCAAAGCCCATAAAAGTGTATTTGTTAACAAAAGTTGATTCTATGTCTATTCTTGCACCAGATTATTATTATGAATACTTTCTCGCTAAGTATAGTGCTACACGGCAAATGGTTTTTCTTAGGATGTGGCATCCATGTCCAGACGTAAAAGAAGTTTGATGAATTCCCACCCTTTGATCATCCATTGTTTGATTGCACCTTTTCTTAGCCATCGCTTGTCTGCTACACTTGTCATATACTTTTTACAATCCTCTGTTTAACAAATTTTCAGGGCGATTGGTTTCTGCTGTGAGGGCTTCGTTGTGGCTTAAGGTATCGAATCTTTTACTCAGTTTTTTTATAAGCCTGTGGAGCAAGCCTTATTGATTATGCAATCGACATAAAATTCTTACTGAGTTCTAGTCTCTCTTTACAAACAAGACTATTGATAGATCAATTCCCTATTTTTCCTTTCAAATCATTACACTTGTTGCCTAAACTAGTCCAGGCACTTAGTGTAATCTTATTATTGAAATTTTAGTCATTACGTGAAATGCTTAGAGATTTCAGTCATTACGCGTAATGGCCGAGTGAATTAGCCAATACGCGTAATGCCTGAAATTTTCAGTCATTACGGGTAATGTCTATTGTCACTAAATGCCTGTAACATATATATGTTTGGTTGCTTTTGTCTTTCTATCTCTGATAGTGTGTTGAAATTTTCTGCAGTTCATGAAGGTGCGGTTTTACCTGCTGGAGTATTTGTTACTCTGTTATTGTGGTTGTCGTTGCTGTTATGTGTTTGTCACATATTTCCTCTGCTATGACCCACCTCAGCTAGCCATGTCCTATACATGTTTATATACAATTTGATATAAAGGGTAATCCGATGGTTCACGTGTTTCTAGTTATAGAAGGAGTGTCTGTGAGTGTTGATTTTGTTGCTCTCAAAATTAAAACATTTGCATTCACAGGTAATTTGATAGCTCTCACATAACCTGCAGAGCAAAAGCATTGAGAATATCAATGGGTTAGAGAATTGCAATCAGTTGGATCGTACGATTTCAGAGGAGAAGTAAACGTTTCGAAAAGTACTACTGTTTTGTTACTTTACCCCAGGTATTCATACCGATTTGCTAATCATGCATGTGTGCCTACCAGACAAGAATACGAAAGCCACATGTTACTACATGCGTTCACACGACGTCCAGTGGCTATTAGTGTTGGATTGTGCATTTGTTTTTGTTAACAGCCAGTCGGATACTCTTTCTAAGATTTCTAAGATACTTTTAAAGACTAAGTATCCCCTTTGAGTCTTTAAAACCTCTCTGTGTGTGTACTTTGCTTCATGCAGTTTCCTTACATAGTAGCTTCCGTTAGCTTGGGAGATACTTCGTATTTGAAAAGGAATAATGTAACTACAAGGATATTCTTATTGATACAGTTGATGATAAGTTAGATAACCTGCATTTTCTTCCTCTGCACCCAAATTGAAATTGTTCATTTACTAGAACTATCGTTTCCCCCAAATGTCATGATATTTAAGAATTGTATAATATTTGTTTTACTTTTGTTCTCTGCGCTATGTGACTTGACCAAGGAAGAACTGACCTCCGGTCCGCCATCAATGCAAAGCCCATTAAAGTTAGAGAGCACTATAGAGAGGAGAGGATTTGAAATTTCGATCCCCCGTGGTAACATATTTTCTATTTCTCTAGTGTTCTTTTCAAAACTAACATTTCAAATCCTCTCTTCTCGGTGAAACTCTATATATCCAATGTCCAATGACTATACATCGCAAATGTTTATTGCCGAGGACATTGATAACTGCGCACCTATAAAGAAATTAAAAGCAAAAGAATATGCTGTAACAAAAGCGAAAAATGTCGTCCAAGAACACAGCAATAGTGTATGACAGAAGCCTTTCAAGTAAAATAATAATAGAGATATTGTCCCGCTATTTCTTCTGTAACTTAACAGCGAGCAGTTTCTTTTGCTATGAAAACCTTTCTCTCTGTTTTCGCCCGTCATGTTTTCGCAGCCCGAATTGATATCAAACTTTTAGAAAAGCTCATAAGAGTAACAAAGATATTATTCAGTACCAATAAACCAAGTTGCTGCTGTTATTTGGAAGGCTATTTAATGTTTTGTACCATAAATCTAGTAGGTCATTGAATTTTTCCTCAATTAAACCTTGTAAATAAAATTTGATGATGGTGTAGCCCAATACACTATCTGCCCCTGGATTTCTTTATTACAGTCATACTTGCCTTTAATCCTCATATTGTTATTTCAATTTTTTTTTAATTACAAGAAAATTCAGTGTTCGCAATTAAATTCTTCTCGTAATTGACTCTATTGTATCCTTTCTCATATTTACCAAAGATGCTGGAAGTAGCTAGATGTCATTAGCTGTTAAAAAATATATATCATAAATTTTAATGCAAGGAAACAGCATTCTTTTGCTGAACAGGAAATCAAGAAAGATTTTACCTTGGCCTACTATACATCAGTTAGAATGTCTGCCAGTCCCCCCGCTGTCAAGACACAACGCCTCTTGTATATTTGTTAAGCTGCAAATCTCAAGCACAGAACTAATTGTTTGGAAACGAAAGACGATAAGAATTCTTTGAATGAATGTTTTACGCAACACTTATTTGCTGATAATGTTGGCGAACCTTCTGAAAAAACACAGGCATCAAACAGAATACTATCGTGTTAGAATGCTATCATGTAAACTGTAGTAGAGAAGTTGTAAGTTAACGAGAAAAAGGCAGCGATGAAAGTAAAGGAAAGTCTTTTAAATATTCTTTATCCTCCCGGTGTGACAAGATTGGATGCAAAGATTTCAGCAGTTCTGCTGTTCTCGGTGGTAAGTTTCTTCTTCATTCTACTCGCAGCATATTATCTCTGTATCATTCAGTGTATTACGACAATGACAGGAATAAATAAAAATAAGCTTACAAGGTAAGTAATACACGTATCATGATAATTAAAGAGTCTCTCAATCAAAGACTCCTGATGAGCAGTGGGTCCGACATTGAAATCATGATAATTAGCATCGCTTCATGCAGTAGATTCTATACATTGCGATTAAAGGTCTTCTGTCCCGTCATTGATATTGAAACCGAACGATCGTTGATTACACTCCAAACTGTGCTTAAACACTGCAAAGCAAAACTTTGATGGTGTAGTCCTATCTTGTAGTGTTTCTTTGTTAGTATGTATTAAGGAAAAGTTGAGTAATATGATCGAACAGCTTCAATATTAACCTGGACTAAAACAAAAATGTGAGTTTGGGATGCTATGTCATGCCTGACAGAGAACATAGGAAGACCATGTATTACAAGAAGCGCCCAAAGTAGATTTGAAAGCAAAGAATTTGAGTTTGTGTTGGAAAGTGAAACTTACGGATTCTTTATTAAAGACTTCGCTATAAACTCTGGACTCAGAGACCGGGAAAAACTAGACTGTAAGAAAAAAACAGTAGGAGATGACCTTGGTGAATGGGCAAGAACGACATCGATGATAACAATGAAAAGTTCTTTCGTAATATCTGACCGGATATCACCCCTAGTGACGCCCCCCGTTTACTACAGACCTGTGCCTATTAAACAAATTATATCAGTCTCTTTTCATTTTCAGAAGAGCAGGATTTGACATATTGATACCGTTACTGGTAATGTTGTAGTTTGTAATGCGTGAAACAGCAAATTGTCAGTAGATGTTAGTTAATGAACCTCACAAATCCGTAATAAGGAACGTGGGAATCAGTCACGCTTGCCGAAAAGATCTTCAAATGCATATGGTCACAACGTTGGAGTTGCAAAGGTTTGGAGGCGAGTGGTTACATCGTGCAAATGCCGCGACATGGTGCTACAAAAAACCCAACAAAAAAAGTTCCTACGTGAGGATGAAAATACGATAAAGTAGAAAAACGCGTAAATACAACGTGAAACGAACTTGTGTTATGAGCTCTGGCTGTGATCTTCTACTATCTCAGATGAACTGTCGATGATATACATAGCATTTTAGATGGAGATCTCTAAACGAATTGTATGCGACATTTACAACGAGCAAGAGAAATCCTTAAAGAACGAGAGGGGAATTGAGCTTATATTCACGTTTCCAGAAAGGGTGAAGTTGTTTTGGGAGAAGCTTGAATTCCAAAGAAGTTAAAGCAAAAACAAGTCGTTGGAAGCAGAAGAATAGCAAAATATGGAGGACTGGAAACTCCCTTTTCCGTTGTAGGTGCGACTACAAAATATTCTTACGGGGCTCTTTGTAATTGTAGCGTAGGCTATCGCCTGACCTATATACGCCCCTCTACACAAGTAAAACTTGAATTGTAGTGATTCCTTGGCTTTGGGGATCTGTTCTGGAACTGCTGAATTGAAATCGTAAAGAAGAAGATAACGTGAATGCAAACTTGGAGATAAGCAGAGGAACCAAGATTATCAAGTTTTGCGTAGAGTGTTAGTTGTTATTCACCTGTCAAAGGTAAAACAAAGCTTATCTTCTTTACAAATGGCAAAAGATGTCTTTAACAACGAGTTGTCTGTGCGTTCTAGAGTTAACATGCTATACCTATTTGGGACCAGGAGCTCCTAGGAATGCTTAAGACCAAGAATTTATCCTAGTAATGATCAAATTCGACCAAAAGTCAATCTTTTCACTTTTACACGATCCAGAAATAATTCTAACTTTTGCGCATGATCATTGCGATAACAGTAGTGAAGTTTAGTCGATTCTAGACTTAGTTCAGTACCTTTCAGAGTATTTTTGTTTGCATTTTTGCTTTGCGTTGCGTGTCTTTAAACCTTGCATTTTAAAAAGTGAACAGCTACAAAATACTTACTTTTACAAAAATTTTGTTCTTCAAAAAAATAAAATATTAAAAGATGGCGGTACAAACGAAAAATATTTGCAAAGCAGTAAAATTTGTGTAAGGCTGCAATTGTTTAATATTAGTCAGTAATACTCAAAATTTGATGATATCACCATCTTTGTATTGTAAAAGAAGATTCTGCTAATGTGACTCGATTGATTGACTGAAATCTTAATGTATATGTCTTGAGCGTTGGAATTGGTTTCTGGTGAACACAAGTAAGAAAATCCAGCCCAGATACACGAGAGCTGTGTACCTATTAACACGGTATTTTTATAGGCTTTTATTGAGCTGTGTTTACTCAATGACAGTCTTCAAACGTAAGAAAACTGTTAAAGACTTGATAACTAAACTTTGCCATTGGGCTCTCATATCCCTTTGTCTTTGTTTTTTTCAGAGTTTTCTTTGCTCTTGTTGACAGAAATAAATTATCCAGCAAAAATGTTGAGGGCCCCCAGGTCCGTTTCTGGAGCTACCATTAAACATACGATTGACAAATGTGTGAATAATACCTTTTCCTATACTCAGTTGGAAGAATGCTTAAAACAAGGGTGTGCAATACACCATAGTGTGAAAGATACCTTTAAATCCGAAATGATGGTATCAAAGATGGGTAACACCTTATTTGATTAACGGTAAACTAAAGGTTGTGATTATTTCAGCGGACTCTAGTATGTTTATTTCCCCTCATTTTGCGCAATGTCTACTCTTTTTGTATTGTGGTACGATGAGAACTGTGATGGCTGTCCCTCCTCCCACCCTACTAACCTTTTAGGGCGTTCCACTGCGGCTGGTAGACGGTTGTCAATAGCTGTGCGTATTTTTTCTCTCGCGTCTTACGTAAATAGTTTACCTCAACGAGTAGCACTTACGTAGTTTCGAACGTTCGAATCGTTAGGATTTCTTTAAACTTTCCTACTTACTTCTATTTCACCATAAAAAACATACGCATAGCAATGTGGTAAGCGTTATTGTGTTTTATCATTTGGGAATGATATTGCTACGCTGGATTTTACAAAAGTATGTTTCGAGTGGTATAATTTTTGCATTATGTATGATTTCATGGCTATTGCGTTTGGTTTACTCAGAACCTTTTTCCATTACTTTGATTTGCCATCTCTAACTGGGAAAATGCAGTCAGTGCAGTATTATACAGACACATAAATTATTTACCTTAATAGGCTAATAAGGCATATTTGACATAGTTTGCATACACTAGATGCGTACATTCCATGGTGCACAAAGCGTTCAAAACCATGAAAATTGATCTCAGCCGGGATATTGATCGTGCTGTACACACTATGCAGGATGAAGCCACGGTGTTTGCCGACCCGAACGATCGCGCCAGCCAGGAATCGGACATGACGCTCGAATTGCGTAACCGGGATCGTGAACGCAAGTTGATCAAAAAAATTGACGAGATCATTGCGAAAATCGACGCCGATGAATATGGTTATTGCGACAGCTGCGGTATCGAAATCGGCCTGAAGCGCCTTGAAGCGCGCCCCACGGCAACCTTGTGTATCGACTGTAAAACACTGGATGAAATCCGGGAACGGCAAATGGCCAAATAGAGGTCAAAAACGACTCAGCAACGGTCAAAGCACCGCTAAATCATTGCGCGCCTTTTTTCCAACAAACCTTTTCAATACGCGGTAAAAACACGGGGTGTTTTGACCGCGCCATACAGCTTTCCAAGCCGCTGTCAGCTCCATCACTTTTAATCCTGCCTTACTACCCGAATCAATCCGTTTCCGGTTTCCCGCGTCCTGTTGTTTTCGCGCTTCCGTTTGGATTATCCCTGTTTCATCAACGCGATGAATGCGTCAGTGTCAATCCAGGGCTTATCAATTGACGCCGGCAGTGTGGAAATGGCTGTAAAGCCCTGATCCGGCTCGCCGAGATCGGATAATACGGCTGCGGCATCGGTAAAATCCTGTTCCTGCGTGTAATGGTTGATGGTGATCAGGGTTTTTAAGTTCGCCGCTTTGGCGGCGATCAAGCCGTTTTCGGAATCTTCCACGGCAATACATTGCGCGGGATCGAGCTGTAACTGATTTAGCACCCAGAAGTAGATATCCGGCGCGGGCTTTTTTTGCGGGACGATATCGCCCGCGCCGATTGCGTCAAACAGGTTAGTCGCGCCGCTGCCGAGCGTGGATTCCAATAGGTAAGTAACATTTTCCGGTGTGGTCGTCGTGGCAATTGCAATTTTGACGCCGTTGTCGCGCAATTCGTGTATCAGGCGTTTGACGCCCGGACGCAACGGGATTTCGCCGCGTTCCATCAGTGTTTTGAAATGGCGCGTTTTGGCTTTGTGCAACCCGGCGATCCAGTCGTCGAGATTGTCGCGCTTGAGGGCATCGGGCTGGTACTTTTCCATAAAAAAACGGATTCTTTCCTTGCCGCCGGTAATCTGCAGCAGTTCGCCGTACAGTGCTGCATCCCAGTGCCAGGATAAGCCGGATTCTTCAAAAGCAGCGTTAAACGCGGGGCGGTGGCCGTCCCGTTCGGTGTCGGCGAGTGTGCCGTCAACGTCAAATAAAACGGCCTGTAGTGTTTTGGATGGGTCAGTATTAATCATAATCAAATCATTCAGTGTTATTGATGCGCCCGGCTGGCCCGTTGCAGACGGTCCGAGACAGCCAGCCATTCCGGTTTGTGCGGCGGTGTTTCCATCAGAATATAGTCCAGCCCGATACTGTCGCATTGATGCAGCGCCGCATACAGTTGTTGGCCGTACTGAACGGGATCCGATGGCATCGGGATATGCAGAATATCAGCTTGATTGAGCGCTTGCTGATCGAATGCCGAACAAGTGATGACGGCAATCTTATTTTGCCGTGCAACCAGTTCGAACGCCAGTTGATAAAGCGCTGCCTTGGCATGCAGACTGAGCGGCGTCGAGGGCGCATAATGTGCCGGCAGCGATCCGGAAACCCGTATTGCCGGCGTGTCGGGGCGCATGGGCGCAACCGACTTGCCGAGCACGTTTTCAATGTCGGCAACGGCAACGCCGCCGGGGCGCAACACGCGAACTGTGCCATCATCGAAGCTGACAATGGTGCTTTCCAGTCCAACTGTGCAGGGTCCGCCATCCAGTATGAGATCGACTTGCCCGGCCAAAGCGGCTTGCACATGTGCGGCCGTGGTCGGGCTGGTTTTGCCGTACAGATTTGCCGAAGGTGCCGCAATGGCGCGCATCGGCCCTAACGTCTGTAACAGCGCTAGCGCGACGGGGTGTGCGGGAATTCGAATGCCGACGGTATCTTGCCCGCCCGTCACACAATCCGGTACATGCCGACTTTTTTTGAGAATGAGTGTCAGCGGACCGGGCCAGAATCGCTCGGCCAGCAACTGCGCTGAAGCCGGAATTTCCCGCGACCAGTGCGCCAGTTGCGTGATTGCACCGATATGCAGGATGAGCGGATGATTTGCCGGGCGATGCTTGATCGTGAAGATTTTTTGAACGGCAGCCGGGTTAGTGGCGTCAGCACCCAGGCCATACACGGTTTCGGTGGGGAATGCGACAATTCCACCGCGCCGTAACCGGTCTGCCGCAGCTTGGATGTTATCGTGTTGTGTCGGGTTCAATAGCGTTTGTTCTGTTGGCGTCGGTGTTGAGCGGTCATTATAGGATATTGTGGTGCTGTATTTTGTCCTTATTGCCATAGCCCAAAATACTCTGCGCGTAATAGATGACAAAGTAACTCAGCCGGTACAGCATGCGGTGGAGCCGGGATTGCGACCGCCAATACGGGCGGACGACCAGTATGGATTGTTTGTCAATGGCGCACTTCAGACTGGCTCTCAGTTGGTGCGTAAATACTTTGTCCCTGATTACCAGATTCGCTTCGCGCGCCAGCAACAGGCTGAATGGATCGATGTTGGAAGAACCGACCGTGGCCCAGTCGTGATCAACAACGGCAACTTTGGCATGTAAAAAATTGTGGTGATATTCATAAATTTTAATGCCCGAATCCAGCAAATTGCCATACAGTGCGCGTGTCGCATAATGCTGCAAGCGGTATTCGACTTTACCCTGCAACAGCAAAATGACACTGACGCCGCGCCGCGCCGCAGCGTTCAGCGCCTGACAAAAATTTCTGCCGGGTAGGAAATACGCATTGGCGATAATGATTTCGTTTTTGGCGCGGTTAATTGCGTGAAGATAGCTCCGTTCGATCTCGTGACGGTGACGCAGGTTGTCGCGTATTAAAAAACGGGCTAATTGCCTGCCTTTATGGATATCCGGCGTCGGCAATTTCTTTTTGTAAATCCAGCGTTTTTTGAAGTGTGCCCAGGCGACAATCATCCATAAACGGCGCACTGCGTGATAGATATGCGCCAATACGGGACCTTCGACGACCACTGTGTAGTCCAGGCGCGGTGTTGATACGTTAGCAAGGCCGTTATGGTCGCTGACGATGTTTATACCGCCGACAAACGCAATGCGTGCGTCAATAACGGCAAGTTTGCGGTGCATGCGGCGTAGTCGGTAACGGCGGAACCTGAAAAAGAAAACTTCGGGCCGGTAAATCAACAGTTTTACGTTTGCTTGGTGCAGTTGTTTAATGAAGCGGTCCGGCAGTTCATGTGAACCGAAGCCGTCGATGAGCAGATGAATGGTTACACCGCGTTTGGCTGCACGTATCAGTGCCGTGGCGATTGATTGACCGACAGCGTCGTTTTTGAAAATATAGGTTTCCAGGTAGATTTCCGATTTTGCGGTGTCGATTGCACGCGTGAGCGCCGGAAAAAATTCATGGCCGGTAGTGAGTAATTTGACTTTATTACCTGCTGTGAAACCTGCCGGGGTCATCGCCGTATGATTTTGGTGGATAAGGCCGCGTGGTCGGATGTTTTGGACCAGGGATGGCCGTGATGCACCCGGCTGTTTTCGATATGAAAGCCGCGTACGTAAATACGATCCAGCCGCAATATCGGCAGGATGGATGGAAAGCTGCGCGCAACTCTACCGGTAGTGAATTCAAAAACTTCCGTCAAATTCAATGCGTCGGCGAGTATCGGGCCTGTTTTTTCGCCCCAGTCGTTAAAGTCACCGGCGATAACCAGCGGTGAATGGCGCGGAACCATGTTGTCGATGCGCTTTCTCAGTGCGTTGAGTTGCATATGCCGGCCTTTTTTGAACAGACCCAGGTGGACGCAGATGCAATGCAAATGCTCGTTCCAGTTCGGGATGCGAATTTCACAGTGTAGCAGGCCGCGGCTTTCAAAACGGTGAGCTGAAATGTTCTCGTTTTCCCAGGAAACAACCGGGTAACGGCTTAAAATCGCATTGCCGTGGTGCCCGGCTTCGTAGACCGCGTTTTTGCCGTAGATCGATTCCGTCCAGACGTCGTCCGCCAAAAATTCATGTTGACTGCCGGCCGGCCAATCCAGAAAACGGCTGGCATGTTTGCGGTGATGGCCGACTACTTCCTGTAGAAAAACGATATCGGCATTCAGGTTGCGTAAATGGTTGCGCTGCTCGTGGACGATCAGACGCTTGTTGAAACTGGAGAACCCTTTGTGGATATTATAAGTGGCGATATGTAGTTTTTTTTGCACGATAAAATCCTGTTTAATAGCATCAAATCGTTTCCACGGTGTGCGTTTCCGTTTGCGTTTACTGCGGTGCCGTTTACGAATTCAATACAAGTATAACGTCCAACACGTTAGTCGTAATCAAACAATAGTTGCCGATTTAATCCGGTTTTTCAAGTTACTGATGATTGTTGCGGCCAGAGCTATCCGCTTAACGTGTACGTGCTCAGTTCACGCCGCGCCGTACGGTAGTCCGGGTAAATGGCCGCAACCCGTCGCCAGAATGCCTGGGAATGATTCATTTCAAACAGATGGCAGAGTTCGTGCGCGATGACGTAATCGATCAAATGCAGCGGTAATTGAACGAGCCGCCAGTTCAACCGTATCACACCGCGGTTGTTGCAACTGCCCCAGCGTGTTTTGGCCTGCGACAATTTAAACGGCGGTCGTGCAATATTCAGTCTGGTGCAAAACAGGGCGATGCGTTCACTGAAACAGGCAACCGCGCGTTGTTGATACCAATCGCTCATCCAGTGTTGCAGCTGTTCGGGTTGTAAATGACGCCGTATGTCGATGACTGGCTGACTGTCAACGCCGGATTCGGCGGGCGTCATGCAGAGCTGGCCGTGAATATCCAGGGTTGGCCGCCAGTCGCGGCCCAACATACGATACGATGCATTTTCCCCGGTGTTGTCGACCGAATGGAGCGTTATCCGGTTTTGCCATGCCTTCAGCTGGCGTTGTATCCAGCGCGCTTTTTTTTGCAGCAAGGCGTTAATCTCCGTTACCGGGAGATGCGGTGGCGCGGTGATTTGCAAGCCGTGTTGATTGATCGTCAGCCCTACGGTTTTGCGTTGTGTACGCTTGAGTTGATATTCAATGGATTGGTCGGCTAACTGTGTTTTTTGCCGCATATCGTGTTTTTTTACACTGTGATACGTTGTGCGTCAGTGCGATGCGGTATGCGATTGACCGATGTGCGCCATTTCACTTTCAATCCAGTTTTCCACCTGTTTGTTGAGGTCGTTGGGTTCCATGCCGGATGGGTCGATCGGTTTGCCGATGCTGACGGTAATCGTGCCCGGGTTTTTGATGAATGCGTTTCTGGCCCAGAATTCACCCGCGTTATGTGCTACCGGCACCACCGTAACGCCGGTATGCGTGGCGAGCCAAGCGCCGCCGATTTTGTAGTTTCCTTTCTTGCCGGGTGGAATGCGCGTGCCTTCGGGAAAGATGACCACCCAGAATCCGTTTTTCAACCGCTCGAGTCCTTGTTCGACAACCTGATCCAGTGCGCTTCTGCCCGCACTGCGATCAATTGCAATGGGGCTGGTCATGGCGAGTCCCCAGCCGAAAAATGGGATGCGCAGCAATTCTTTTTTCAACACCCATACCTGGGGCGGGAAAATTTTCTGGAAAGCCAGCGTTTCCCAGGCCGATTGGTGTTTGGACAGAATAATGCTGGGCGTTTGCGGAATATTTTCAGCACCGATAATGCGGTAGCGCAGACCGCAGACCGTGTCGAGCAAGAACAGAATAATACGTGTCCAGGTTGACGTGATGCGATAACGCGCGTGCGGCGGAAGCCAAAAACAGGCCAGCGTGAACAGTGCATACGGTGGAGTGATAATCACCAGCAGCAGCATATAGACGGTCGAACGCAATAATGCCAGCATCATGTCTGTCCCACAATAGTATCTACGGCAGCGGGCAAGTTGTCGAAAATCAATGTGCGCGGCGGCAGTTTGCATTGTTCCTGTGTCATTTTTCCTTTTCCGGTCAATAGCAAAATCGGTAACGCACCGATTGTTTCAGCCGCTTTCAGGTCGCGCAATGCGTCGCCGATTGTCGGTACGTTTTTCAGGTCGGTGCCGTAACGCTGCATGATCTCTTCAAACATGCCGGTCTTCGGTTTGCGGCAATGGCATTTGTCGCTGCCGGTATGCGGACAGAAAAAAATAGAATCGATGCGCCCGCCCGCCTGTGCGACCGCCTTATACATTTTGTCGTTAATGGCGTTGAAAGTTGCCATATCCAGCAGGCCGCGTCCGATGCCGGACTGGTTGGTCGCGGTGACGATGCGATAGCCCGCATGCGTCAAACGTGCGATGGCTTCGAGGCTGCCCGGGATGGGCACCCATTCGTCGGGTGTTTTGATAAATGTGGCGCTGCTTTCGTTGATAACCCCGTTATGATCGAGAATAACCAGTTTCATATCAGTTTGCCAGTTTGGAAAGATCGGCGACACGGTTCATGGACTGATGCATGCGTTTGAGCAAGCATAACCGGTTTGCGCGCAAACCGGCATCGTCCGTATTGACCATGACGTGATCGAAAAACGTATCGACAGGTTCTTTCAGTGCCGCCAGGGTTTGCAGCGATTGTGTATACTGACCCGATTCAAACGCATTGTCGGCAAGCGGTTTGACCTGGCTGACGGCTTCAAACAGCGCGATTTCCGCCGGCTCCTTGAGCAAGGCGGTATTGACTTCTGCTGTAATGGCGTTCGGACCAGCTGTGTTTTTTTCCAGAATATTATGTACGCGTTTGTTCGCGGCTGCGAGACTGTCCGCTTCAGCCAGTTGTTGAAACGCGCGCACGGCTTCCAGCCGTTTGGGAATATCCTTCAGTACTTTGGGTGACTGACTTAACACGGCGTCTATTTCCCGCGGTGTATAGCCCTGCTCGCGCAGATTGCCGGCAAGACGGTCGTAGATGAATTGCAGCGGCGATTCGGCGGTTTCCGGGTAATTGTCATCAAATGCCAGACGGGCTTCCTTGAGCAGAAAATCCAGCGATAAAGGCAATTCCTTTTCGATTAGCATGCGGATGATGCCCAGCGTATGGCGGCGCAGTGCAAATGGGTCTTTGTCTCCGGTCGGGATTTGGTTAATACTGAACAAGCCCGTCAGCGTTTCAAGTTTGTCCGCCAGCGCCACGCAAATGCCGACCGTGTTGCGCGGCAGTGCGTCACCGGCAAAGCGCGGCTTGTAATGATCTTCAACCGCCTGGGCTATGGTCTCGCCATGTCCGTCATGCAGGGCGTAATAATG
>JAAAKM020006971.1:5725583-5740620 GCA_010016025.2 Alatinidae sp. Z8VKAUB7J3 | reverse complement strand
TAATGCCCCATGACGCCCTGTAATTCAGGGAATTCGCCGACCATTTCCGTGAGCAGGTCGGTTTTGCATAACAGTGTCGCCTTGCCGGCTTCGTCGGCGAGCGTTTCGCCGCCGAGCAGCAACGCTATGGAACGTGCAATGACACGCACGCGTTGAACGCGTTCGCCTTGCGTGCCCAGCCGGTTGTGATAGACAACCTGATTCAGTCCGGGTAATCGCGATTCCAGTGTTTTTTTGCGGTCCTGGTCGAAGAAAAATTTTGCATCGGCCAGACGCGATCGCACCACGCGTTCATTGCCGTTAATCACCAGGCTTGGGTCTGCCGGACGGATATTGGAAACCAGTAAAAACCGGTTGGCCAGTTTGCCGTTGGCATCGGTTAACGGAAAATATTTCTGGTTGGCTTTCATGGTTAAAACCAGGCACTCCTGCGGCACTTCGAGAAATTCGGGCTCGAAACCGCCGGCCAGCACGTTAGGCAGTTCGACCAATGCAGTGACTTCGTCGAGCAGGGATGCGTCTTCCGGCAGGGTGAGGTTTTCTTTCTCGGCTGCGGCGCTCAATTGCCGTTGGATTTCCGTGCGGCGTTCGTCAAAGCTCGCGATCACCTGACCGTCTTCAGCCAGTTGTTGTGCATAGCTGTCCGCACTATCGATGCGGATACCGTCATGTCGGGTTTCAAAGCGGTGCCCCTGTGTCGTGCGACCCGAATCCAGTCCCAGAACATGTGCCGCAATGACATCGGTGCCGTGCAGTGCAATCAAACCGTGCGCGGGACGCACGAAATTAATGTTATTCCAGCCGTCAGCCAGTTGGTAGGTCATGACTTTGGGAATCGGCAATCGGTCGATGGCAACATTCAGTGCATTTTGCAGTCCTTCCGCCAGATGGATGCCCGGCGAGACAGTGTCGAGAAATAAAATTTCAGTTTGTTTCTCTTCAACGCGTTTCAGATTCGGTATCACGCTGGCATCGGCGCCCAGGCTGGCCAGTTTTTTCAATAGCGGTGGTGTGGCTTCGCCGTTTGCGTCGAACGCCACTTTGGCCGGCATCAGTTTTTGTGAAACGGGTTTGTCCGCGGCTTGTGTCTTGACGTCCGCGATCCATACCGCCAGGCGCCGCGGCGAGGCGAAAACCTGTTGCCGCGCATCGGGTGCAATCAGTCCCTGTTGCCGCAGGCTGTCGGTAATGAGCGCCGCAAAGCTGTTGCCGAGCCGTTTAAGTGATTTAGGCGGTAATTCTTCTACCTGTAGTTCGACCAGTAAATTTTGTGTTGTCATGCTGCGGTTGAAGGTTTGGATTGCGGTAACTGTGCGACCCATTCACGCGGTGCGAGCGGAAAAGGCGGGTCGAGTTGCTCGCGGCTGGCATAATAGGCTTGCGCAACACTGCGCGACAGATTGCGGATACGGCCGATATAGGCGGCGCGCTCGGTGACCGAAATCGCTCCGCGCGCATCGAGCAGGTTAAAGGTGTGCGCGGCTTTGAGCACCTGTTCGTAAGCCGGCAGCGCAAGTTGCTGCTCGACGAGAAACCGGGCCTGCTTTTCATGGCTGCTGAATGCCTGAAACAACTGTTCGGCGTCGCTCAGTTCAAAGTTGTATTTGGATTGTTCCACTTCGTTTTGATGATAAACGTCGTGGTAGGTCAGGCCATCCGTCCAGATCAGATTGTAAACATTTTCGACACCTTGCAGATACATCGCGAGGCGTTCCAGTCCGTAGGTGATTTCACCGGTAATCGGACGGCACTGAATGCCGCCGACCTGCTGAAAATACGTGAACTGCGTCACCTCCATGCCGTTGAGCCAGGCTTCCCATCCCAACCCCCAGGCGCCCAGTGTGGGGTTTTCCCAGTCGTCTTCCACCAGGCGGGCATCGTTTTGTTGCAGGTCAAAGCCGAGTTCGCGCAGTGAATTGAAATACAAATTAAGAATATTGCGCGGTGCGGGTTTCAATACCACCTGGAATTGGTAGTAATGTTGCAGGCGGTTCGGATTGTCGCCGTAACGGCCGTCCTTGGGGCGCCGCGACGGCTGCACGTAAGCCGCTTTCCACGGCTCCGGTCCGAGCGCGCGTAGAAATGTTGCCGTATGGCTAGTTCCCGCGCCGACTTCCATATCATACGGCTGCAAAATAGCGCAGCCCTGTTGGCTCCAATAGCGTTGCAGGGTAAAAATGATGTCCTGAAATGTCCGTGTGCTCATGTGAAAAAATCTGACAGTGTCGCGCGCATGCGTTCGTTGCGGTTAATTGGAGAGATTTTACAAGGTTTTGGCTGTTGCGTGCAGGGCAATCGGGCTAAAAACACCTGAAAATAGATACAAGTTGAGGCATTGGTTTTATCATTCTGATTTCAAGAGACAGACAAGCCGGCAGCATCGATTATTATCATTTTTCAAGTATTGAAGATCCAAGTCAAATTTCGATATATAGAGAAACATCGCGCTGAATGCCCCTTATCCGCGTCGGTTTTATCCCAAGCTTTTTTGAATCTTGGACTGGAACAAGGTTTGTTTATAGCGGTGTCAATTTGGCGTATTCCAGCATTAACCACTTGGTGCCTAACGTTTGATCGTTTGAAAACGTTAATTAATGTCGTTCAAACATTAAATTGCTGATAAAACGTTCATTAATGTCCATCAAAATGCATTTTCAGTCTTATAAAACGTTTATTCGTTCAACGTTAATAAAAGCCGCGTTAATTCGTGTACACGTTAATTTTGTGTATTAAGGTATTATCTTCATTTTTAAATCTTAGGAGTGTTAATGCATGTAGGCAACACTTTGAAATTGCCATTGACCGAGAAAAATTTACAAAGGGGAAATATTCTTGGTTGAAAACGTTTTTCGTAAAGCTGTAAGAAACGGTACTCAGTCACCAATGTTAAATGGCAATCTCTATTTACGGGATTTTAAATGACTATTTTTTAGCTTTTAGTTGTTCAGATAAAATTAGATTAACCGAGTGTTCTGTTTTTTTATGGATTCCGATCTGTTCAACTTTTCTTGTTTGCTTCTAGGTAATGATGATTCGGTTCGGAAGAGAAGGTACGATATGCCTATTTGATGTTATCTTGACGTCTACTGGACTAATTCTGAAGTAGTATAAACTACGATAGATTGGCAGTGGAATACGCTTTGGTCTCTAATAAACTGGGGGTGGTGAACGTTTATTAATTTTTGGATTTTTCCTGCCCCTGGAGCTTATTAGAACCCCTCCGCTTATTAATTTTGGTAAATCAGCTTTGATGATTTAAAAAGAAATATTTTCACTGTTTCATTTGATGATGACTTTTAGGTGATGTAAAGATTTCTGAGGCTAAAACGTGCCTCACTTTGATATTTTTTCTGTTTTAATTTCATTTTACAACTATCAAGAACTATTTTAAAGAAAACGATTCCAACGCGCCCGCTTATTCCACCACCCCCGTTTATTAATTTTGAAATAGTTTCCGACCCCCTCCCCTATTTTTTTGAGACCTAAGAGTACTGCACTACCCACTGTCAAGCATGTGGTCTCCAAGTTTGCGGACTAGTTGCTGTACCCTTGAAGTATTTAGATCAGGCAGGAAGGTCGTGTTAAGCCTGGACATGATTTTAGATCACTTTAAGCAGTTAAGGATATGGCTGGGAATAAAAAAATTAGGATGGCTTTGAGGTAGCCTACGTTGCAGACCCATACAAACTTGCATGTTTTCGTCGCGGAATCAGACGACTGAAGGTCATCTAAGCCTCTTGTTAAGTGGCCGCGCAGATTTAATTTACCAAGAGTCACTAAAGAAAGGAAAGCTTATTTGACTGTGCTATAGTGATCAACACCGTTGCCATTCTCAAGTACGTCGCACTCGATAGGTTTGATTCATCCATGCGCTGCTCCTTCATTGTGGGATCAAGGTCCTAAGAATAATTATTCTTAGGACCTTGGTGGGATCAATGAAGCAAAGCTGTAAACGAAATCTCTTGCAAGCATTATGACTGTGAAAGCCTGAACGACTTTTCGTTGTTAAGTACGCAGACCCTACTGTAGATGCTTGTTTGGATCTGCAACGCAGGCTTTTCTTTCGAGCTGATCAATCGCCTGAACTTCAAAATGTATGTACCTTACAAAAAATGTTTACGTCAGCAATTGATATTGTGCGAAGTTAAGAACTCACATCGTGTAGTTTGGAAGATACAGAAGATTGCATTCTTTCCAAGGCATAGTTAGGGGCGGTTTTCCAACGTATGGGGCCCTGGGCACTTTTCCAACGCGGGTCCCTATTAAGGAGATGTATATTTGTCAATATATCACCCAATTTAGCTCACATAATATGGGGCTTTCACAGTGCCTATCGTAATAACTCTTCTATGCAGTGCAGCGTGTGTATACATCAAAGAGTACGGAAGTGAAGCAGACTGAATGGCCGATGGTTGTTTTTGCTGTGATACTCAATGGTCCCGAATACATGGGGTTCTAATAAGCGGGGATGATGAAAGATTGGACCAAAACCTTTTTGAGTGCAGGGCCCCTCATGAGCGCGGGGCCCTGGGCTACCACCCTATCCGCCATACCCTAAAACCACCCCTGGGCACAGTACTAGTTACTCGTGACAGACAGCCGTCCCTTTAATTTGTGATGGGATATATGTTTGTAAATGACTGAGGTCTGTAAGTGAATTTTGGGCAAAAAGAGAATGTAAATGATTAACGGGGTTGTTACAGAAGTGGAGTACATGGTTTGTTGCTGATGATTTTTATAGACAGTGCTCCCAGTGTACGTAAGTTGCCCTTTAACTTTACTTCACCTCAAAAGTCAATTGCGAATCTCGCCAAATTTCAACAACTTGTATCCATATGATATTCAAGTAGTTACTTTCCTTTGAGGACATATGTGAGGGGAGGGGACTTTTAACTTCAAGGGGCTGCTCGATAGATTGCCTGCCACCCAAAACAAGACTGGCCTTTATCCAAGGAGGTGTCAATTTAATGCATTAAGATGGGTACCATTCAATGTATTATATAAAAGTATATTGTCAAATATTATAGAGCCAGATGTGAGGGATTTGAACACTAAGTGCTCTATGGCATTTTGTCTTACTTCTGTACTAATTTAAGCCATAAATTAGTGAATGTGTTCTGGCTTCATGGCTCGAATCGTCCTTTAACCAACCCCAGCAATTGTCAGTTTGTGGTCTCTCTAACACTCTTGCATTGTGTAGTTTACGACCCTCTTTACTTTCTTGCTTATCACTATTCATTGTATATTTGCACTCTCTATTCCATGTGTTATTCCCATTTAGTAGGAAGGCTTTTTGGGATGCATATAATAACTTTATGCCTTTTCATTGTTTTTGCAGGGGGGTTTCAAGCATTGACAAGTCAACTGAGGAAGACATTGACGATATCCTAAAACACCATCAAGAGATGCAAGAAAAGCTAGCAGAGGAAATGATAAAAATGGCCCAAAATTTGAAACATACATCCATGGCAGCTAGTGATATTATAAAGGATGACAAAAAGGTAATGTTTTGTCGCTCTGATTTAAAGTAAAATGTCCTTAGGAATTAGTATTATTTTTACACTTGTCATAAGTGCTGATATATGAGGGGTTGGATAAACTGCATCTTGACTATTTCATAAATAGTCTGTGATCATACCATTATTGTAGCGATTTTGGGGCCCCCACCCCCACCCCCACCCCCCAGTTGGCTGTTAGACAAAATCAACGAAGTGTCGAGTTGTTAAGACCTTGTTTCCATGGGCACAGATCTCAATACCCGGATCTAAGTAGATCCGTTGCATTTTCTAGGATGTTTAGACGGGGCGGATCCATTTGTACCCAGAGCTCAGCAAACGCTTTCGATAGGAAAAGTAAACGGTTGATTCCGTCGTGATATGAACTGCTCTGAAATTTAGCGTTTTCATAATCATAGACATGGCAAATCTTTAACACCTCCTATATATGCGCACAGTTATTATGACTGAAGTGTTCGGGCCAAAGTTAACGTCAAATTTACCTCGTAATGGTAGGGTTTTTTTGCCTCATTTTCAATCATACAAGTTTGGACCTAGTTCAAAGGGTTTACACTGGATCGTCTTGGGATTGGATCCAAAAATGGCCCCCTTTAATGAGCTGCGCAAAACTAGTACAGGTAGCAGATCCAAACGAGTTCGGGTTCACTTGTTCCCGTGTAAGCGCAAGGCCGATTTGTACTAGTTCGTACCATTTGGATCCGTACCCGTGTAAACAGGTTCTTGGTGCACTTTGGTATTTTAAATTACACGGAACAGGGAAAATAGAACTTGGATTTGTAATTGAAAAATTTTTACGTTTAAATATACAAACGATAAAGAGAAATATAAATACAAACAACTTAAGAAACTGGAGTAAGATACAGACAAAATTTACAGTGGACAACAATATCAGTTGAGAAAATACTCAAGCCTCTTGATTATTCCTGTATTGATGTAAGAAACACTTGGAAATATACCGCACCATATTATAGCCTCACAATGTCATATAGTTTAATAATACATACCACTGTACAACCATATTACAGGGAATACAGTTTTCTGGCTTAAATGCAATCACGGGGGGATTAAAGGCTCGTAGGCTTTCCGGGATCCTAATGCTGTTTCCGCTCAGGGCAATTGTAATTTGATCTTAATGATATCGTATGTTCATGTCATAAGGTGTAGTTTGTAACACCAAAGTTACAAGTTTACCATTTTGGAAATTCATGCTGCTATTATCCACAAGAAGTGCATTCTCTGAGAAAGCTGGTGCTAACGATCGTATGAAATAGCATTTTAAAGAAGCCACTTGGTCGCAAAGCGCTTGACAAGCAAGTGAATGCTACATACCGAAATGCAAGGGGCAATGAGGAAAACGCGAAGATCTTTAAAATTTAGCATAGCTTAATTCGTAATTGCCGGGTGAAAATTTCGTTACATGACAAACAGCAAGAGCTGAGATTTCTAGTTTAGAATATGGAAAATGTATGGTCGAAATAGATCAATTTTTAGTTTAGTGTCATTGATAGCGTCAAGGTAAGTGCCCTAGCTTGATTAGAACATTTTGGGAACATCGTTTTGTTCGAGAGGCCTTGGCTTCATCGAAGCCGGGTTGTTTAGAAATTCACAGGACAAAAGGGACGCCAAAGCATACTCGGAGAGAATAAGGACAGAATGTACCTACGTGGTGTCTTTATATGAATTGAACCACCAATCTCTGTCTCTGTTATAAACTCGAAAACTGTGATAGAAATAGACTTGAATTTGTGTTACCACAGGTAGACTGTTGTTTTAAATTGTAAAGAATCCTTCATAGTAACAATAGCCAACAAGACAATGGGTCATTGTAACTCATCTGGAACAAACTCCGGGTCACGCAGAGCGCTTGTGGTTCCATTAACAAGCTTACTTGGAAATCCAAGCACTGTTCAACACCAGAATTTTAATGAATAACTTATATAATAAAATGTTCAGACTGGTTTTGACAACTTCGGCGAGTCTTGTTGTTCAAGCATGGCTGCAGGTTTTATTCCTGGTACTAACGAGGATTTTAATGAAGTCTATTCGTGGCGAAGTTTTATTTTGATAGTAAACCAGCAGGGACAGGGGCATAAAATATCCGCCCAGCCAAATTGGTATGAACTGTGATAGAAAGAAAAATTGATGGAAATGTATGCTCTTGGAAATTCTGAAGAGCTTCTACAGTTCAAGTAATAGATTCACCCCCCCCAAAGGCCTCCAAAGCAACACCCCCCCAAACAACAAACAAACCAAACCAAGCAAAGGCGCTGGTTATTAAGAGAATGGTAGACTGGGTAATAAAAAGTAAACATCGATAAGTTTTACCAGGATAAAGTGTTTGAAAACAATTGAAACACCATAGCAACTTGAAGCGACAGGCCAATTACAGATAATTAATTTAAGGCTTGATTTTTATTCTAGAAAAGAAAAGAACAATCAATGAAATATACGATATTTTTTGAAATGGAAAACTGAAAAATAATTTGTCACTACGAATTGGCAAGGTAACTTTCATTTCCTGTTTTTGAAACGTTTGCTAATATCAGGAAGGTGCTGATCACTTTGTGACCCCAAATAATAAAAGTCGAGAGGGCTGTTTTTAAGAGCTGTTAAACCCGCCAAATCAGTACTATTTCGTACAACATTGCATGTAACTATGATTTGTGGACAAATTTGGAAAATTGTGCTGACGTCAGCATGTTTTGCCTCAGTTTTGCGAAAATGACCTGACGTGGATCTACATTTTATTATTATGCTAGTTGTCATCAAATTTCTCTCGGATTGTTTTTTTGTTATTACCTGCTAACAATTAAAGGCAGTTTTGTTTATCCCACTTTCATGTAAAAATACTAAAATAGAAAGCATCACACCCACCTGCTAAAATTATTACCTGAAATGGACAGGAATAAGTCTAAAAACGTTTATCTGATGAGATAAATAGTCAGAAACTTACGTTGGCGAAACTTAAGTTAAAGCACAAATCCTGAATGATGCCAGTGGTCTTGAATACGGGCCGATATTTACCGTTTTGTGAAATAAAACTTCGTTACTATAAATACGCTACTAGTTACGAGTTTTTTATCCAATGGTCTTGATGTATGGCATGTCCTTTATCTTTTAAAAGATACGGGTTTTATACAACAGGCTATATTTGTTTGATAGCTTATTACGTATCTCTTTAATGTAAATTAGGATTTTTGTCTCAAATAAGAAGAAAAGTATTTTTGACCCAAATAAGAAGAAAAGTAATTTTGCCCCAAATAAGAAGAAAATTATTTTTGTCTCAAATAAGAAGAAAAGTATTTTTGGCCCATCATCGTATATCTAGTTTTGCTTTCCCAACTGAAATGAGACCAAGACATTTAAAATCTGCTTTTATGCCGATGGGATAATAATTGGGTAATAGTGTATTTTCTGTTTATAGACGAAGGAGGGGATAAAACAACGATGTGTTCTATTGACATGAAAATGTCTGTCAATTTGCAAACGAAAAAGTCAACAAGAACTTTAATGGCAATGATTAGGTGCAATGCGCCTCACTTAAATGAACTGGCAACTTCTTGGAAAGTCCGCATTAGTATCGTTGCCGAGTATTCATTCGACAAACAAAGCAGAGATCGTTTGACCTAGTTTGACACAAATGATTCACGAAAGAAGGGGAAATGTCATGGTTATCCGAAAGCGTATACTATCGATACAGATTAGGACGGTGTAAATTTTTATAAGATACTCAATTTTTGGTTGCAACTTCG
The DNA here is from genome assembly GCA_010016025.2 of Alatinidae sp. Z8VKAUB7J3. Classification (NCBI taxonomy): domain Eukaryota; kingdom Metazoa; phylum Cnidaria; class Cubozoa; order Carybdeida; family Alatinidae; species Alatinidae sp. Z8VKAUB7J3. Next base: position 5,731,352 of record JAAAKM020006971.1, on the reverse strand, counting down.
ATATGTTTATAATTTTCAGCCTTTTTTACGGAAAACATCGTTATAAATTGCCCAAGTATGTTTAGTATCATCCAGCACAATTTACATTGATTTGGTGATTATAAAGTATGCAGTACCTACTGAAATGTAAGGCCCACCCGTCTTCATGTTGCCTCCGGCCAGGACTATATTCAACAGATTATACATTTTCCCTTTTTAATTGAGGAAACAGTTATTACTGTCTAAGCCTATTTTTTCTTATCAATTTAAGGGTAAGAGTGTCAGCTGATTACATGCAGGAAGTAGTACGAGTGACAAAATACGCGTGTTTCAATAACGTGATTGACAGAAAAGTCGTCTATATCCTGCCCCTTTCGTTAATTCAACTTCAACTTCAACGTTTTTCTCCTTAACATCATATGATTTCCATGACCAGTGTCTGACAAGAATTGTGATGTTAGATTAATTAGTTACCATACGCATTATTCATAACCTGATGACTTTTCTTACCTTAAAGCAGCGGAAAGCTTTTTCTTCACAATAAATAAATTTAGATGCGTAAGGTTGCTGTTTTATTTATTAATATTGGAACAATTTCAGCTGTTAGACAAAGCAATGTTTACGACACGTTTTCGTTCGAGGTTGCTAAAAGTTGTAAGGAAGAAGCGAATGAACAAATGTAAGGCAGAAAGAGATGTAAAGGTGGAAAGTAGAGAAAGAACTAGTTAAGAAAGAAAGAAGCAAAGAAGACAAGAAAGGAAGAATTGCAAGTCAGGTGTCAGGTAAGGGAACAAAACTTAGGAGAGGCAAGAAAAGGGAACAGATTCTTGAATACATGATTGGTACTACAAAATTTAAATTTAAAAATAGCCGTTAATAGCGGATTCATAAGTGAAACCAAAAACGCGTTTCGTGCACTCTTATCAATTTGTTACGTGCAAGAAGGATTTACAGTTACCCGAAGACTTTATATCAAAACTAGATTGCAACGCAGTTATTTATGCGTGACAGTGCAGTCACTGACTGGATTGCGGCGCTACAAATTCCTGACTGCAACAGATTAGATGGCCGGGATGATGTTCGGCAGACGGTCTTACAACAATTATATTTCCGTAATTCTATCAATACTATATATTTATAATTTGCACTTCTTACGTGTCTTAACGTTTCGATTTTTAGACGTTGCAGAGGTCGGCGAGTTTGGCGGAAAGTAATAAAGAAAAACTGAAGCGGGAAAGCGATCGTCTAGAAGAAATGAATAAACGGAAATGTTCGTGGTGGATATGGCTCATGCTTGTTGTGGTGTGCATAGTATTTTTCATGATGATCATGTTCATAAAATTTGTACCAAAGCGGAGATGACGCCAAGAATTCACTACGTAAGAAAGATGTGGGTTTTATATTTGAAAATTGGCTTAATATGGCCCTCACATACGGTCCTGTGGACGTCTTAATGCCAACTTAATTGATGTCCAGACTACTACAGTATAACACGGCGCTCAAAACAGGAAAAGCGCGCAGCCGAACTTCAGAAGTATCTTGGTACATGCTTCCAAAGATGCCCAAAACAAAAACGACCCCGCAGATATCCAAGTGTCGACGCAATTGACGCTCAGATTTCAACGCAATTGACGCTCAGATCACTCTTTAAAATAGATTACTTTGCAACAAACAAGAATAACACTGGACAAGAGTAACACTGGACAAGAGTAACACTTGAAAAGAGTTCATAACATTCTGTTCATTCGTCGTCAGTATCAGAGAATGTTCTTTGTAGCATCTCTAAGTCTTGCTTGCAGTCGGGAAAGGGAATTAGGAAGAACCAAGTTTCATGCCCCTCTGTAGTGGTTGTATCTTTTGATCATTTTGCGACAGTATTTAAATGGCGGGAGTCTCCATAACATTCTTCGACGATGTGCGGCTGCGCTGGAGTGACCCGTTGAAGTTTACTTGGACTAAGTACATTACACGGGCCAAATAACACGGGCCAAATATTATGTAGGCAATAATCGGCCAAGGCATGGCGCACCGTGACATCATGACATGAAAGGAGCTATCGCAACAAATTTATCAACGAACAGACATAACTCAACGAACCGCCTCTCAACTCAACGAATCCGGTCATTTGAATTTCAGTTGTTATACTGACTTTAGAAGAATATTATATGCTAATTTTTGCCGCCGTAATGTTCTAACTTAAGGGAGTACCAAATATTTCCAGTGTTTTCACACATAACTACCTTTTAATGGGAATATACTTAGAGAAAGATGAAAATAAAGATGACAGCAGATGTCGCTACTCGGAAGGAAAAGTAAATTATAATATAATAGAACTGTGCCCGTTGCAGTATATGTGGATCAGATAGCACATACAAAGTATGGCCACGTCAAATTGATCTACATGTCAGTGTAGGGCCAATGTCTTTTCTTTCAGGACCTTTGCCCGTCTATGTTGTACACACTTTTGGTGGAACAAGCAAAGATTAACAATTGCACGCGTGTTACGTAGTGTTGTTTTAGTGTCGGCATCTTCTGCCCTTGAAGACTGTGCCATAGAATTTACTATACAGTACTTCCTCGATTATACGGTCAAGTTGGACGGAAAGATTTGAAAATCGGGCCGGATAATCGAAAATGACCGGATGATAAAAATGTCCTATATGTTTATCAAAATTCATTTGCAAAGAAGTTTGAAGTTTTCCAGCTTTAAACTATATTACTGTGGCAGCAATTTTAGGCAGGCAAATCACAAAAAGCACGGATTCGCTCATTGCGTTCCATTTCAAATTATTCATGCGAAAAGACACCTTTTTTGAGACGACTTCATCTAGAGCTCATGAGGATTTTACAAAAAGGAAGTTATCGTAGGTTATTTTCTCGAAGCTTCTCTTTTTTTCTAATTCTTTCATTGTCAGACTGAAAAGTATTGCACGAAATAGCAAAAAGATTTGAGGTTCAGGCTGGAATCTATGTCAATTGAGGCTACTTGTTGGCTTAAACAAGGGAAACAGTTTGTTTGACGTACAAAACAAAAATATTGCACGAAATAGCAAAAACATTTGAGGTTCAGGCTGGAATCCTATGTCAATTGAGGCTACTTGTTGGCCATAAACAAGGGAAACAGTGTGTTTGACGTACACAACAAAAATATTGCACGAAATAGCAAAAACATTTGAGGTTCAGGCTGGAATCTATGTAAATTGAGGCTACTTGTTGGCCATAAACAAGGGAAACGGTTTGTTTGACGTACACAACAAAAATATTGCACGAAATAGCAAAAACATTTGAGGTTCAGGCTGGAATCTATGTAAATTGACCTTTTCATACATTTTCCTTTCCTTTTCCTCACATCCATGTCTTCTCAGAATGGCCCTTACAGACGCCAACCGTAATAGATTCTTGGGAAAACATTACCCCGTCGGTAAATGACCATGAAGTTAGTAAATAAGTACGTAATTAACTAAGTAAATATTTCAGACTTTTTTGTGTACTTACTTGAAAGCCTTGGCCACATTGTCGCCACTGTATGATGTATTACTGTTTATATTTTCAATAGGTAACTAGTCAATAACTAATCCGGGCAGATCTATCAAAAAGATAATCATGAGAAAATGCTCAGTTGATCAATGCGTTGGACCTCAAGTCTTTTATCAAACAAAGGGATGTATCATTCCACTTTGTGGGAAACGATCAGCTACTTAGATGCTGTTAAAAGCTAGGACAAGAAGATGAATAAATTTAACAAGGCTACAATTGCTCACAGGGGGCTGATACAATACTTTTAACAAACAGTATAGGCCGATGAGTTTTTGAAGCATAAATATCTGTAAATGGAGAGAGCTCGTGAATAAATCAGTACATACTTTAACATTTCATAACTATTTACTTCAACGTTTCAGCTTTTCAACTATTACTATTTATTAGGGCCCACTTCTAAAAAGGAAACGGAGTAGGAGATTTTACGCAATCAAGTACTAGCTGATATATAATCCCCGTTTTACTTTCCATGGCAAAGGAGCAAACATTTAATCTTTAAGTCATTAATACTTCCGTATTTTCTGTAAATGAAATAACTGATAGCTATCTCTGTGGCATGAAATATTCTCTTCAAGTAACCCTGACAACTCAATTTACTCCGAAGCTGTTTGTTGAAAAGAAACATTTCTAAGGGCACGTACATACTCAATTCTCACAAGATAGATTATATTCACTCTGAAAACGTAACAATATATATAATTAACGGTGATGAATAATAATTATGTTAGTAACGACAATGAATATGTGGGTGGTGATGGCGATAGTTATGTAATGATGACGTGATCGATGATTGGAAGCGAACAGAATCTTCACTGAACATATTGCTTGAAACTGAAGGAGTATCCTTCTAAAAATATATGGTTAATAAATGAATGAATAAACAAATATTGATGATTATGATGATGATTGATGAACACATTTCTTACTCTTACAGGAATAAATGTGAACGCAAGAGATAATGGAGACGTCACTCCTCTCCACCAAGCTGCCATTAGTGGTGATGTTGAAGCAACTGAAATCCTCATATCCCATGGTGCATACATTGATGCAGAGGACAATGAAGATAAGGCACCACTTCATTTTGCAGCACAGGAAGGCAATGCCACGATAATAAATATTCTGGTGAAAGCAGGTATGCAGCAGTTTTCAGCTTTACTAGTGTGTAATCAAAAACTTCTGGAGCCATCAAATTTTAGGGAACTGCCGACGGTTGTTTTTGTAAAGAACACGGAAATAGCTTGGAGTGGGTCTCATGACCGAGACTCAAGCTTACCGTGTCGTTTGCGCCTTTAATGAGGAAAAAATGTCATGGAAGAGTGGAGAAAACTGGAAGAATTTCTTGTTCTTCTTTCGCCAGAGCTTTGCAACACGAGGTTTGCAATTTAACCAAGCAGTCAGCAAGTAGTGATATCCCGACTTCATCTTTGTTGACCCCCTAAATTATTAAAATCTGCTTTATTGTAAACGAGGACCATTTAAGCAACTATTAAATAGATAATAGCTATTGCAGGCCCATAAAATTATTCAAGAGATATATGAGTATTTCTATTAAGTTATATCATGCTTTGAATATCTCGGTAGTCTTTACTATGAACAAAAGAGTGGGTTATTGAGGGGGCTTGGGGTACTCCTCCCCCTAAAAGAAGGCGGCTTATGTTTTCCCTCCCTCAATGGGCAATGCTGCCTCCGCAACGATTTCTTATTTCCCAGCACTTTTGTGATCACGTAACAGTGCCAGTCGATTTAGCTGAATCATAGATATGACAATACAATAATAATTTTATCTCATTAAATATAATAATAAGTGCGCCTGATGCCTCCTTAGCAGGTACTGTAATGTTTACAATAATACATGCATTCTCTTTTTATCTACAGACCTTAGTGTCAGGTTTCCTAGTCTCGATGACATGGCCACATTGTATATTGATGCCCCAGAGAAGCTTGAATCTATCATTTTCTACCGTCCCTTCTGGAGTATGCTTATACCACTTTTCTCCCCGTTCGAACTCCATTATCCTAGCACAAATCCCTATGAAGTTTTTGGGCAACGTTATTGTGTTCCCTCGTGCATTCTTCCTATGCTATATTTTGCACTCCTTTACAATACGTTGCACATTTCCTCTTTTTTCCCAAACAAGCTGTAAAGAGGACTCTCGGCATTTTTGTCGTTGTAGTGCTTGATATAGTATGTCCTAATCGTCTGTTCCTGTGCTGCACATAACAGTCTCTGTTTCAACCATAATGCCACTTCTT
>JAAAKM020006971.1:5651603-5702507 GCA_010016025.2 Alatinidae sp. Z8VKAUB7J3 | reverse complement strand
AGCAACTCATCACCAACAAAAAATACAGAAGCCTCCCTAACGCCACAGATACTATTGGAGCCTGCCAACTAAGTCTTATATAACACTGCTTCAGAAGTGCATACGTAGTGTTACGTGATGTTACGTGGTACATGGTGTTACGTGACGTTATATTACGTTGTGTTACGTTACGTGGTGTTACATCGAGAGATGTGGTAATGTTGCGGTGAGAGATAGGGAAGGTAGTTTCCAAGACATTTACTTTCGTAAAAGAGTCCCTGTTAAATTGCAACCGATCGCAGAAATTGAAAACAGCACTAGAAGGATCCCGAGTAGACCAAAAGAGCACAGAGCATCCTTTAGAAAGTCACGGAAGCCATTTCGATCTGCATTTTTTATACCGATTTCTTGCAAGGGAATGGAACAAATCTCTGAGATCTACAGATACCAACGGTTACAATATGATAAAACTCCCATTAAACAAGGGAGCATCTTGGTTCTTTATCAGAAATACGAGTAGAGCGAGTCACTAACTGAGAACGGTCTTGCGCAAAATGATATCCGTCAAAGTATGAGATTGTAGGGGATTGGTGTAACAACGTTCTACAGAGGGAAGGTGTCTCAAAAAGGTAAGAAGCTAACGCTGAGAGTTGATGAATACCATTTACAAACAAAACCCCCCAGCATTTGCAAGATTAATGCTTAACTTGTTACTTTTAAGATTGCCGAGCAGCCCTACAGTTGTTCCCATTCCTTAACGTTTTGAAGCGGATTCATCCTCCATTATCCCTTGTGGGTCCATAACCATGATATAGTGCAAGAATATTACAACACAGATGTGCAAGTAAAATTCAAATGATTTAAAATTGATATTACATACGTACCGAAGCAGAGGTCTGCATCCTCTGCGCATGCCTAAACGCATCATAGCAGTCACTCATAAGCTGTTTGGTCAAGGTGTATTCCTTTCGTTTAGCTTCAGACTAAAATTCAAAGCAAAATAGTAAATGAATATATAGTAGCTACTGTGATTATGTATCAAGTACAAAATAATTATGATTATTAAGTAAACGTTGATAACTTGGAGATTTGAAGTAAATTTGGTATTTGATGACTAACTTGTTGATGTGCTTTCTTCAGTTGGATTCTTATATCCGTTCAACGATTGTTTGTTTGTGTCCGGAAAGCGCTTAATGTTTTTGGTTGCATTAACTGTGCTCGCTACCAGTTTACCAGCACATTTTAGGGAATTACAACATTTCCATCAAGCCCCCTCCCCAAATGCCTTCACTTCTTAGCGTATTGCTGCAGTACCGGTTTTGAGGGCTTTTCGAGGCCATAAATGGGATATCCTTCCCTGCCAAATATAGTCATACAACCAGCAGATTAGCTTCACATACGTTCAATATCTAACAATAGGTAATTCAGAACGAGAGGTGCCTTCTTGATTGGAACTGTTTTGCTTAAGAATCGTCGGATCCAGTAGTTCAGTGTAACGAATACTTGCTCAGTGTAAAGGACACAAATACGATGTAATCACAAATCCCCTTCCCCCGAATAATCGCCTTGGAGTACAATCAACAAAACAGGAAACCCAGATACGGAAACTCCTTACCTCCTCAAACTCTTTAATTCTACTTTTCAATATCAGCACTGACAAGTCAAAAGCCTAGAAAAGAACAACATGGTAATGACTTAGAAACTACACAATATTCTGTGGGATCAAAAATAAGGGAGTCCAAAAAAGTGGGTAGGTCAATGCAGCAGAACTAATCACCGTAAGAGACGCTGAGGTTTGATGTTCGTAAATGCTCTTGGGAGGATCGCCGACTGCCAAAGTCGTCAGATCACCAAGATTGTGTGCTGGTGTCTCCCAGGGATGTTAGCCATATGTTATAAGCACAAATATCTTAAAGGCAACAGGCGTTGGTGAAGGGTTGGGTTAGGTGGGTGGGGGAGCTTGAAGCTCTAAGAAGCTGGGTTAAATAAACATTCCAATTTTAAGAGGCATAAGGTAGATAAAATGAATGAACAAAAGGACCGTAAAACTTAATGGCTAAGAAAGCGTAATGGTTGAAGGCAAATTGAACTTATGTGAAGGCAAAAATTAAAAAGGAAATGTGGATTTTGGATAGCATTAAAATTGGTTTACTGGTTGAAAGGCAAAGCAGAGCATAAAAAACCGCAAACAAAAAATGTCCAAAAACCGTAAAACAGGTCAAAGGACCCTTATATTAATACAGCATAGTGAAGCAGAGTAACTAAACCTTACCTTAATTGCAAGGAAAGCACGATCATTGTCCCTCAAGTATTTTCTAAAGATAAAAAATGGGAATGCAATTAATCAATTACTGATACGTACTAATAGGCCTATGATGTACAATCTAAGAAGTAAAAATAAGAAATATTTATTGAACGAAGTGCCTTATTGATATCTTTCGTTTCATGTCCGGTTACATTATTGTGGCGTTGACGAACGTCATTGGATGTGAAATCAGCGGCATCTACAGGCAAGTTAGCCTGCGTTGAACACCCAAACAAACTTCTTTATTAGGGTCTGCGTATCGGAAAGCGAAAAGTTGTCCAGGCTTTCACAATATTCTTGTAAAGTGCGCACGCAGGGTACATGAATAAGATTCACTACACAAGGAATGCTCATTTGATTGTACCGGAGTCCATCGATAAATACATTGTCACATTCAAGCATGTCAAACTCGAGCGGTCCCAGCCTTTCCTTTACAGTCGGGTCAACGAAGCCAAGTTGTAAACAGAACCAGGTGCAAACAATGTGACTATGAAAGCTCGGACAACTTTTTGCTGTCTGATAAGCAGACCCTGACAAAGAAGTTTGTCTGGGGTTGAAGAGCGGGATAATGAAAAACTTATTTTGCGAAAAACGGCATATTTGTATATTATGCAGGAGGGCTATACAGGGAAACCCCTTTCCCCCTTGGAGAGAACGGACCCTGGGGAAAGGCCGCACTGCTTATCAAGGGGCTGCACTGAGAGATGGCAGGAGGGCTATACTGTTTGCTGCATCAAGCACTCTGACAATGGCATGTTAACAGTACTAGCTGTCAGCTTCAAATGTAATAGAAATACAACTGTACAAATATGACGACGACGACTTCGAGGCCAGAGAAAGCCAGTATGTTGCAAACCTACCAGTCCACTCTGATTGATGCTTTCAACAAGTACAGACGCAACACCTCAAATGATTTCCTGGACACAAAATCAACTGAAGACGAAGTATAAAAGCATGTAGTCGGATGATAAAAATCCCGGGCCACTAACGGAATTCCCTGATACTGAGACACAGTTACCTGAAACTCACAAATGTTCGCTAACAAGGGTCTATCTGACAAACAAGGTATTAATTATCCTGTATCTACATTTTCATAGTTGAAGTAAGGTTAAGAGATGAAAGCCCTGAAAGGTGAATAGTAAATATGGTTCCGTACTCTATTCACAGCGTAGGGGATGAGTTGTGGTAGAGGATCACATGCCCCCAGCCACCGCATAACGAGGTAGGATGGCAAGTTCTTTACCTCACAGTCTTGTATTCCTTACTAGCTAATGTCAGGAACCTACTATTCTGCTGGGTTTGCAGTAGGGGTTTTCACATCAATGGCTGAGCACGGACTCGAGCTATCAACCTTTAGCTTGCTAGACCAGCTCTCTGCAACTGGGCTAACTCGCCTAGGTAAAGCAGGTAGAAAAGGGCACGGGAGGTCGACGCAAGGTAAGCAAAACAAGTGAAGAAAAGGTAAGAAAAGGTAAAGCGGGATAATGAAACACATGGCATGGCAAGGACCGAAGGCATGGCGGGGCATAAAAAAGCAAGGCAAACAAATAACTTACTTGTCTTTATCAGGCGTCCTGTGTAAGAAAGAGGAGACAAGAAGTAGAGTATCCCACTCCTTCAATTGCGACAAAACGTCTAACAGCAATTCTACGGCACGGCAAATATGAGAGCAAAAGCTTCCTGGTCGATCGATTTCATCTATAGGAATCCTCCAGAGGTACTGTGGGGAAAATAAGATAAACAGATAGCACCTAACAAACGCAGAAGCGGCAAAATGTAATTTCTGGGCAAAGATGCTACGGCAGAATGGCCACAGAAAAAAAAATTATTGCATGAAAGAGCGAAAACATTTAGTATTTGAAAGCTCATTCTGTCTTACACTCCTCAGAGTACAATCGTCAGAAATGATAAAAATGAAACGTACAAAACATTAAACCCAACTGTATTTGTTGAAAGAGCAAACCAGAATTGGGCTGTCTGAATGGTTCGTGTTTTTGGACCAATCAGCGTCAGCTACAAGATTAACTCTAAAAAAATGAATTCTGAGTCCATTGCTTTCAAGGACTCTTGTAACTACACTAGAGAAGCAGAAGAGCATGTCACCACCGGGGATCGAACCCGTGACCCACGCTTTCGCGGCGTGTGCTCTACCAACTGAGCTAGGTAATTGGAGACCAGCCTCTCTGCGCCATGTGACTTGACCAAGGAAGAACTGCCGTCCGGCCCGTCATCAATCCAAAGCTCACTTAAGTTAGAAAGTATCATCGAGAAGAGAGGATTTCGATCCATGGTGGATATATATTTTCTAGCGTTCTTTTTAAAACTAACGTTTCAAATCCTCGCTTCTCGATGACATTTTCAAATAGATTATTTTAGTCTCGGCATGTTGAATGGGTATTCGCCTTATTTGCCATCACATTTCTGCTTAAGGCTGCGGAACCGTGTTGAATACTTTAACATACATACGTATGTATTATTTATAGGATGTGGGTCGGCACCTGCTGACATTTGCTTTCGTGCTATCTAAGAACTCTCTATATCCTGTTGCAGGAAGTCAATGAGTTTGAATAAAACATCTACGCACACCCCCTAGCTGTTGTTTCTTGAATAAACCTTTGTGCCCCAGTTTGGTCAAACACGAGAAGGAGAGACCGAAAGATGTGTTATAAAATTCACAAGTCACCGTCATTGCATCCTGAACTGTGGTTTTTGAATACACCCTCCCCATGTGCATCTGTGGGAAAGAAAAATCCGTACTACTCTGTTTGACCGCAAGTATGGGCTCCACATGACGACTACCATTGATAGTCATTGAAAAAATCCATCTATTTTCTGTTGGTATGGAGAAAGAAAGGAATCAAATGCTCCTAAAATCAGAGACAAAACCATTCAATTTCTTGCCAAAGGTCTCTATCATGTTTAAGGGTGACGTTATCCCCTCTAGTACGTAATAATTGCAACTCGACTAATCAAATGAGACAGTAAACCTTTGTAGACAAAGAAAATGCTTCTTATCTACCCATAAAATGCATATGTTATGTATTCCAAAACTACAAATGTTTAATGCAAAGTAACACAGTTTACAACACCTTTAAATTACAATTCGTTCCTGGCAACCCCTCAAGCAAGGACCCCTGAATGATCGATGAAGCTGAAGGAACTACCCTGATTACACTGTAAAAACCACTAAGCAGGCGAAACAATAAATGAAGGGTAGTTTTGGAGTTGCGCTCCTTGCTTCGGGTTACTTGGTGGAGAAATAACTCATTCTCAGCCCATGTATGACCACGAACAAACTGCATCTATAGCTCCAGTGCAATCATGCTGGTAAGTAACCCTAACTATGCATAAAACAATAAATTGCAGCAACTACGACAGGTCGTTATTTGGACCTTTCAGGAGTACAAGCATTAACTTGAGTGAAAAGGATGATATAGTGGCTTTATCAACCTATACATTTAACCTTTAGCATGATTCACAAATTTCCAATGAGCCAACCTTCGTTTATTGGGCACCTAGTTTTAAAATCATACCAACTTAAGTTCGAATCACTGAATTACTTGTTTTTTCGACCATGTTTTACGTGAGCCGGACATCGGCGCTCAAAATGCTCTTTCAAGACTGGAACCCAATGCTACACCACACATAAAACAGTTTGGCATCCATCTACATTGCGGAACATCAGTACAGAAACGCAGGTGATTTTCATCGTCAATTTATCCTATGGCCCTGGGAATCCACTAACAGAATCGGAGTTTTGGCCGTTCGGGGAACGCAACATTTCTACTCGCCACAAAACTACAAAGAGTTAAGCTGCTTCGGCTCTAGTTGCTATATAATCTTTTCATACAAACCTATTTAAAGAGTCGGAACGAGAATTGGATGACGTGCTAGACGTGATACACAAGACCAGTATACAAATACGTAAAGGAATGAAACTGATTGGTAACGAACCCCAATGATGTAAGAGCTATCTTCATATACAACGGCTGAGAGAATGAAATTAGGCAACTATGTCCACAGTTTACAATTACAATTATTAAATACAACTACGGAAACATTGTAGTTGACTTGAGACTGGTAACATATATCTCGCCCATCATTAATACAAAACCTACATAAACTAAAAATTATTTACTTCATTATTTCGGCGTTCGACGATCAACGTCAATGCTGGCAAAAAACACGTGCTACTAATACTACAATGCAAAATGGTTCTTCTTCCCTTTTGCATATAGTAAATAAGAGTCTGCGTGGCGTGTGTCCCTGTAGAAAGTCATATATCAATAATATTTAGTAATAACAATAACAACAAGAACAGCACCTTTACACGTATGCATCATTAATGTGCTCGTCTCCCTGATGGTTCATTATATTCATTACTACGTTACACCTTGGTCAACAACGAGTAAAATACCGTGGTCGCCACTATCAAGGCTTTCAAAACTGCCACTGTGTACTGATCATACCTTCAATGACGACATTGGCTTTCAAAGTTACAGTAGCATCTCAACTTTTCCACAGCCCTCAAATTAGTTTTACCTTAGATGAAAAGAAGCATCCACCAGTGGGTACCCATGCCTCTCAACTGAGCTATCAATCACAGACCGAATCCATCAATGAATGGCCAATTAAACCACCAATCAACGGTATCTACGTGTATTGTGTTACGTGTAAAATAACTACAATACGTTAAGGATAAATATAACTAGCATAAGTACAAATAACTTCTTTACGATTAAAATAAAATGGGAACGAAGAAAAACAGAATATTAAATAACTTAGTACATACCACAAAAACACTGAAGTGTGATTGAGAAGAAAAGATCTGAAAAATCAGTTTTGAGAACACACTAGATAAATTATTTAAAACTTTTAAAATAATTAACTTTATAACATACTGGTGGTAAATTCAGCATTTTCTACGAATGAATTAGTGTCCAACACTACACAACACATGGATACCATAATGGGGGATATACTGGGCATACACTACCGATTTGTCAGCTGAACATGTTTTATTTGTTTGCATCGAAAGAAATCCTTTCTTTCAAGAACACTTGAAGATGTGCTTAAACGAGTCGGTAGGAAAATTGATGCACGAATTACGCCACCGGTCATTAAGAGAGGGTAAACAACACCACAACTTTGATGAACCGATTTTACATCGAAACGCTTTGCTGTGAGATCCCCATATCTGATATCCACTTTTAAAAGAAACCTCTAACTTAAAGACTGCATTCGTGGCTAGGACACGAGAGGAGGGGGGTGGGAGGGTGCGAAAGAGCTCTATATTCTCCTTGATAAGTTTACTGTTCTTATTGACAGTGGGGGCAAGGTCTAAAAATTGCCGCCATTTTGTCGACAACATAAAGGTATGGTCCTTCAACAACCCCAACGGCCCGAAGAGTTCGGAACACTCTGACCTTTCCTGCAATTGCAATGTGGAAGGGGCTGTCGATCGGAAGACGATCACACCTCCCGCCATAAAGTGTTTAAGGCCCTTTATAAACATTAAATGTCTGCAAATGTACGAATACGGTATACGAAAAGTGTTATTGATGTTATAATTGCACAAAGTAGATTGCGTTGTACAGTCACATACGTGAATATTATACAAGGAATGTCTGTGTGAAACTCCGCGGCGATCATGCATCCGGATAATTCTTTTCCAACTTTCGATTACTGAAGGTCGTAAACCGATCAATTTTCCTTTTTTTCTACAAAAAATATGAAAAATAACTTGAAAACTTATATCAACACTTACAGTTTTGGGACGTGACCAACATTGGGTGAAATAGTAAAAGTTCCATTTATTCATTTAAGGTCCCGAGTTCCCCTGGCGATTGTTGTATCTCCAAATTGAAAGTTGAAAGTCCCTTGTTATATTTTCTCTTCTGCAGGTAACATTATTCGTCACTAAAACTGGGTTAGTAAATTCAAATTTCAGTTTGAGTTATGTACATATTCCGGGGAGTATACCTCGGCTTCAAAACATCAATGGGAATGTGATTAGAAAATTTTGCAACAGCCATACCTAGCTTAAAACAAGGACGTTCTTCAATGATGGGGCTGGCATTACCTTCTTTACTGTTGCTGGATTGTGCAAACTGCTGTTATGCTTATTATAGATTTTTTGGCTAATAAGTTGTGTCTTTAAAGCAAAATGTACCTGCTTGGATGTGAAATGATTCCGAGGCAACAAAACGAAAGGAAGATCTGGCCCTTCCTATGGTAAAGTAGCAATTCTTTGCATACATTTCTGAACAGTAGGCCTATGGGTTTTCAAATAAGTGCTGCCCTATGGTAAAGTTACAATACTCCAAACTATTATTAACTCATTAATGCCGAATCAGCTATCTCTTTGCAAGAGTTAACTTTTGGCGAATTCGCTGTAACATGCTGCTTAATTCTGTCAGCTAATCTCAAAGTTAGTCGAATCAAGCCAATCTGGCATATGCATAAGAATATGTACGCTGCGGAGCTATAAGTTGTTGAAGGCACACAATCTTTGTGGTTAGCTGCCAATGATTTCTTAGCAATGTAGAGACATACCCCTCTTAACACACCTCTCTATGTCAGTTACAACTTTGTTTTCAAACCAAAGTCAATGCTCCCATAACAGGAAAGTCTAAAGTATGTCGGAGACTTTTTACTTCCAAGCGGGTTTTCGTTGGAAGCTCATTAGCTCTTTTAAAAAAAGCTAGGGATAAAGTCTTGTTCCTTCCTTTTGATTCCATGCTTCTGATGTGTGTTCTGAAATGGTTTTGATAATTACATACATACATAAATCCACAAAACATATATATATATATATAAATTAAATTTGTACAGATAGGCCAATGATAGTTAGGAGTGTGCTGGTATTTGTTCATGTGTAAATGGCATCACCATCGTTTAACGACAATGGATGACCCAAAGAAACAAGATTGAAGATGTGTTAATGCATGGGTGTATGTTATTACGTACATAGGTACACTACACATCTTAATGTCTTAAAAAGGATCTTTACTTCAACCTCCTCAGAGATTCACTAAAGCCTCTTTTGAAAACAAAGCAACTACAAAAATAAAATATACCTTTATTAAAATTAAATATACGTTTGCTCAGTTATCTGTACTTACCCAAGCTGGTTTGCACACTCGGAAATACAGCAGGACACCAATACACAACAAGCTGATGAATCCCAACAATGCAATCCCGGCAGCAAGTGCTATAACCCGTTTTTGGCCTGTAGATAGTAAAAGAGAGTTGGCAATGAATTTCCTCCTCATTTTAGGCTGCCAAGCTTGCAACATATGTGATTGTGACTGAGAAAAAACTGCTTGTTTACATCAAAGATGCTGGAAGGATTGGTCACTTAATAAAAGACACGAGAAACCCCAAACTCCACAGAATACATGTTAAGTGGCTAATAAAGAGGGGAAGTCATGCTCCCTAAGGCATCGGTGGATTCAGCTTCCTTGTTCTTCTTTCGCAATTCATCTTTACGGGAAGGTAATACTCACCATCATGAAATTGTTATGACATCTTCCACAAGTTAGAAAGACGTCCGTTTACTGCGTTACAAAAACTAAAAGTAGCAATAGTTGGATACCATCCCTGAGCAGACAAGGTATGGTTAGTTTGAAGTCATGAGAATAGGTACACTAGACTGATGATTTGCGGTAGTGGTGTTTATGGTGTTTTAAGAATGCATCACTCCTTTCCTGCATGTCTTGATTGATCCCGTAGAGCTTATGCAGTTCGCAAGATCTCGCGACTTGAAAAGCCTTCCTATGTTATACCAGTTTATGCCATGCTGCTTTCAAGGGTCCGCGATCAAAGGAAGTCACGTAATTGAAACATAATGAATATTCAAATGATGATTAAGCTTTATTTGTCATCAATCCATCCTCACGTGTTCAACTTAACTTCAACAGGCTCTCATAATCATTAAGTCATATCTAACGACATGGATAAGAAACGTTATCACATTCACGGATAAACCCCACCCTTCTCGACAGGTAAACCATATTTTATGCTCTTGACATAAACTGTACAGTTTGTACATGTTGTAACTACTTAACCATAATGTCAAAAATGGTTGGTGGGGCCGTCGTTTGTAGATATATGGTGTATAAACTCTTGACCGTGCTATGAATGAAGTTTGATTTGTTTCGTCTTTCAAAGATAACTAACTTATCGAAATGATTAAGTAATTAACTTATTAACCGATTGAGCTTAACTCTTGTCATTTAGTACCTTGGTCATCCGGACAGTTAGCATCTAGGTAGTTAAAGTACGAAATAATACGTCAATTCTATCTCAAATTAACCAAAATGTCAACTATTATCGTATTTTGATAGTTAATTTTAAAACGTTCACTCACATTACAATAAAATTGATCAAGAATATTTGATTGAGAATTTTGGTGGGAATATGAAAACGTCTTTGCGGAAATTCCATAAAAACGTTACTATATACTTTACGAAGAAAACTACATTTAGCTTCTTGAATTCAGAAACTCTTGTCCTCGTCAGGGAGTACTACAATCATACGGGGACACAGAGGATGCAGTAAAACGAAAAAGAAGTATCTTAGTGAAAAAATAAAAATATTTAAATCATAACGTAAACTCACAGTAATATTGAAATTATTGAAGTGATGAATATTCTCTTCCTCTACTGTTTACCAAAAATCAGTTACAGAATTTACATTTATTAATGTATTTCAACGATATTTAGTCTTTTGTATCACAACTTTAAGGTTTATTAAGTTCAAAATTTACCACATTCTCCATTATAAGCAATGCTAATATCTCGTCTCTTCTTGCACATCTCCACGCGCATGATGCATTTATTGGAATACGTTTTACCATTGTCTCCGCATACTGGCTTGTAATCCTTAGAGCACAGTGTCGGGCATTCGCACTGCGCTGTACCGTTCACGATTGTGCACCAACTATCAAATTCACAGCGCACAGAAGCACATGATGTTGGACCTGTAAGGTATAACAATGACCTTGTAATGACTACATCATTAACTAACATTTCTTCACATATTAAGTATTTATATTACGTAACTAAACTTTACGCTGTCATTCTTATGTTTTAACGATTAAAAATCATATTCCCATAAAATGAAATTTACATTTACATTTAAAACAATTCAACGACTTGGTAACTACTTCAATAATATCAGTTCGTTTGATCATAGTAACTAGAATGGAACCATTTCACTCTATTATGCATTAATTGGGGACGCATTAAAAAGTAACCAAAATTAGCTTCCACGATTACTGCCCACCTGGAACGCGGCACGAGTAATCGTTTTGATTTAGCAGCGGAGGAACCTTTTTCAGGAACCCGTTACGCGACATACACATTTCAAAAATACAAAAGAGAAGTTGATAGACTGAGTAATGTTACTGGGAGCGTTTGGTAAGATCTGGATTTTTCGCACATTCATCAGCCAGAAATCGTAGCGGTCGCCGTTTTCCCTAGATGTGCACTTCTCTCAGAATATCGTAATAAGAGATTATACTAAAAAGTAGCCTTTTTGTACCACAGGTAATTACTACACCCCTATATATCTGGTAACAACGATATATGGAAAAAGCTATCAAAAAATTCCTTAACTTTCGGTTTACTGCATTCTCCTTTGTAATCCACCTTAATATCTCTTTGTTCTCTGCACGACACTGACTGCATCTGGCAGGTGTGGCTGTATGTTTTGCCATCGCTACCACAGACTGGGCTATACTCTGCAGTGCACATCATACACTGGCATGTTGCTTGTCCATTGACTACGACACAGGCGCTGTATCTTCGGCATAGCACCGTATTACAGAGATCCGAGGGATTAAAATCTAGGAAAGGCGTACATAAAACATGATACAAGAAAGTACGTTGACAACAGGTGCCAATAGAGGCATTATGCAACACTTCCTTCCCGAAAATAAACATGACAACCTATCTCTACGTTCAATACCCGTATCTGGTCACTAAAGTGGTAAGTCTGGTAAACCTGGCTAATAGGAATAGCCCTCAACATACACCATCTAAAGGGAACTACGAATTTTACCATAAATGGTAACGCCTCTCTCCGATAAATCTAATACACGCCTCCTTCTTGGATGTAGACATACAGCACTAACATATTACCGTAGCCTTTTCCACCCCTTTGTATATACTATGTACCGTTATGGATTTGTGGACGGTTTAAACACATCCGCGGAATAAATTTATAGTCTACTGAAGCTCTACCAATTATAATACCGTGTTTACGTTACCAGGTTTCAGTCGTAAGAATAAACGCCAGTTTCCTCTATACGCTACTAAACCGGAAGTGCTCTTTAGGTCATAACGACCTTGGTTATGTGGTGGCAACGACATTGTTAATACAGTGTTCTCTTAATGCCGCTTCAGAAACGTCAAGATTATGGAAGGTGTCACGCAAGATGTCGCAAAGATTTTTGATCGATCAAACTAAGCTACAACTACATTTGATCCTAGAGAATCTTTTCCTGGGTTGTAACTAGTAGAAATATTATCAACATCTTGTAGAAAATACTGAGCTGGGTATGTCGTTGCCACCACGTAACCAAGGACGTTCTAGTACTGGGTTTAGTAGCGTATATGCATCTTATCTTGTAAACGACTCCCGTTGGACTTTGAGAATAATAAACACCCAGGTGTCGCTTAGACCATTTACGGCACTACAAATAATACGACATTTTCTCCTATTCACAGATACACATCAATGACTTGCTTGGTTTACAACATACAACCAGACGCGAAGATAAGTTACAGCAAATTACTATCGAAGCTGAAGATTCCCTGCAAAAATGGCCTCTTCGGACGAAACAGATTTTGCTGGTTTGCGTATTCAGAAAGGAACACCGGGTGGACCAATAAATACCACCAACTTAGAATGCAGAGGATCAGAGGTCCTGGCAAACCAAAGAAGACCTGGTATGAGACTGCACTGCTGGACAGAAGAGCCTACAAGATGACTGACACAGATCCAATGGACAGCGATACATAGAGGCGAAGACTACGTGACAACATGCACCACTCCAAGCGTAGAAACTAAGAAATAAAACAGGATAGAAGAAGAGCACTAAATCACAACCACAACAATAACCACAATATGAAAATTTGACGAAATAGTCCTCCACTTTTCATGTAATGTAGACTTAACATTGTTTATGTACTTTTTTCATTGCTAAAATTTAAGCGAACCACACAAATCTGCATAATCGCCATCAACGTACTGATATTATGACAAGCACACAAATAAGGTACATATGCTAATGTAAGTGAAGCGACAGATCGGAAAATCAGTATTACTATTTCTCCGACACTTACATGGAAGATAGCGCACATAATTGTGCATCATTTTGAAGATGGTGGTCATATTACCACTGATCAACACGGTGGAACCAGGCCCAAAATATCGTTTTCAGGCTTCGCAAGGTGTAGTGTGCTGGATATATGAGGTGTACGGATCGAGCAGTTTTATGTACGAAAGATAAATTTTTCTATGTTTCAATTATTTTTTTGCGATTTTGATGCACGGAGTGGTAATCCAGCTTTGGTTGTCAGTGTAAGAGCATTTCATTCATCCGTACAATCGTACGCCCGTAGGGGCAAGGTGGAAAACACTGACTTCACTGACTTCACTGACCTCTGACAGTCAGTGTTTTCCACTTTGCTACAGAGAAAAACGGAAAGCACTGACTCCATTGACCCGTTCGAAGACTATGAGCAATTTCCATCATGAAGTTGATAAAAACAAGAGAAAATGTGTCAGCGACCGTGAATTGGCTAAGACATCATAACCCATCCCGATCTTGCATAAAATTGGAAAATATTAGCAAGCATTGAACACTTCAAACAACGTGAATATTGTAGAAACATAATTAGTTTGTATTCTACTTTCTACTCCCCTAACTACACCTTTAAAACCTAAAACACATAAAAGTGATACCATTGCCATTTTTCTTAATTATATCTATGCTTCAGCACGGAACAGGAAACTACCATAACTGGGCCTCCTCGGTAAATAAATTTAAGCTCCCTTCAGCAAAAAGACGTGAAGGATTTAAAAATAATTACCACATTTTCCTTTCTTTAGAACAGAGATGTTTCTTTTCTCTTGGCAAGACACTGTGTTCATCTGGCACGCATACGTAGTAAAAGAAGTAACTTTAGCCTCAATAACTCGTTTCTTCTACTTCTTCTATGCATAATCTCTGTAGGGGCCATAGTTTTTACTTTCTGTCAACACGCAGCACGAGGTAAAACATTTTGGCGGGAAATGAACGGTCCGTCGTCCCATCGTCCATAGTGTGGACAAAATAGTGAATCGTTTCGTTTCGTCCCCTATCGTTTCGTTTCGCATCGTCTTAACCGCCATGTAGTGTGAATAGGGCCTAACTGTTTAAAACAAGCCTTTAGAATCTTTATTCCTCCATCAAAAATCTATGGTCACCGTTGGCAATGAAATATTGAGTAGGGATCTGTTCTTGTAACATTGATTTGTATCTCAAGCTGATTAATGGTATTAACAACTTTTGTAAAAAGAACTACAATAGTTCACTTTACGTAGCAGACAACCATATCTTTGTCAAATTGCAATAAAAGGTTGTTATTTCTTTAGATAAAATAATAGTGCGCTAAAATCATTGGAGCTAGCTACTTTGTTTTTAGTCTTTAGCCTTAACGATTTTAGTATTTGACTTTGCTGCTTCAATGACTCTTAAAAGTACTCAAAGAACCATACATGAGGTCCATACTGAAGTGACAGAGTGAATCAGTGCTTCTTTATTCTCAAGCAGTAAATTTAAATGACTTCAATGTTGACGAAGGGTATAAGGTTTGTATTGCAAGTTTTGTGGTCATAACAACTTCATTGCCTCTTGTGAATGAAGCTTGTGTTTCATTAGATGGGTGTCTATTTACGTACGTGCTCATGTTTCCAATCGAACATCTTTCACAAGAACATTATTGAGCACTGTCTGCATACGTGAGGAACATGTGAAGATGATTTGAATGCAAAACACGTACAATGGAATCCCGTTACCACGCTAGCATCCATCCTATGCGCTGATCTGGTAAGCTGAAAGTTAATGGTTCGAGCCTATGCTTTGCGTTCAATCTGAAAACTGCTACTGCGAACGCAGGTGGATAATGGTTACTTGGATTCACGAACCAACGGTCGCTGGTTGAATCCCGTTCTCATCCCACCGTGTTGTGTCCTTTTAGTAGTCATCTTACTCTACGCATCCCTTGTACTCTTCATACCCTTTAGGCTTAGTCTGGTGTTAGTCAAGAAAAATACCATTTCTGAGATGCCATCAGTGAGCACGACGTGCAATGCAAAGAATGTCGTTATTGATTCCAAAACAGAAGGGACTAGTTATTGAACCCCTTGATCTATTTGATCTACTTGCAGTAACAGACATTGGCTGATGCAACATGTTCCATTGATGAAGACACAGAGATGCATTTGTTCTCAGTAAAATACAAAGAAATATAGCATGGCTTCCTAATTGTATTGTAAGGTAGTCTATAAATGTCATCTTGTTGGTGTGATACTTTATACTCTTATACTTGTTGGTATTCTACTCTCGTTTTACTAGTTGAGCTACCGTTTTAATATCGTACGTTTTGGGTAAAGGATTACAAAGGGACGTTTCTTTTGGTTACTTAATGAAGAAGGTCCCAATGCTAAACAACGAGGCGTATGTTAAATGCCATCTCGATACTATGTTTTATGTCTTAAGAAATTATTGTGATTAAAGGCATTTTTCTAGGAAATAAACAGGACAACAGGTATACCTTAGATACGAAGGATTATAAAAAATTCGAATTGAAGCCAAATAAATGCCGGTCGCAGGTTAACAAAGTTAATTACTTGAATATTGCGTTAAGTAATGGATTCATTTTGCTAAACGCTTTCGCCATACACTGGTCAAAACAATCGTAGGGAGTGAAGTAGGAAAACTTTCAGAATTAATAGTAATCGAGAAGTCCGAAAATACGCCGTAGAAAGTAACAGTATGACTTGAAACACCATGGAAGTAGGCAATATCACACAATATTCCAGACAGTTTGTGATGCAGATAATCTATTGTCACCACGCACTTGACTGTATTGAAGAGAAAATGAAGTGGCCCAAACAGATTCTTTTTGAGGGAACCTGACTTTGGTGTGAAGTAGGAGACCTTCAGAGTCTTCATTGTTCTTGTAACAGAATTTAACAATCTGGAAGCGGCCCAAACAGATTCTTTTGAAGGGAACCTGACTTTGGTGTGAAGTAGGAGACCTTCAGAATCTTCATGTTCTTGTAACAGAATCTAACAATCTGGAAGTGGCCCAAACAGATTCTTTTTGAGGGAACCTGACTTTGGTGTGAAGTAGGAGACCTTCAGAATCTTCATGTTCTTGTAACAGAATCTAACAATCTGGAAGTGGCCCAAACAGATTCTTTTTGAGGGAACCTGACTTTGGTGTGAAGTAGGAGACCTTCAGAATCTTCATGTTCTTGTAACAGAATCTAGCAATCTGGAAGTGGCCCAAACAGATTCTTTTTGAGGGAACTTGACTTTGGTGTGAAGTAGGAGACCTTCAGAATCTGCATGTTCTTGTAATAGAATTTAACAATCTGTAGGCCTATAGTGCCCTTTGAAAGGTGTTGCCACCCTTTAAGACTTTAATGCTCACAACACCTCCAGCAGTAAAATTCACTTTGGGGGTGCTATTTCTCCTTTCAAAAGCAATGGTATAAAACATTAGAAAGATGAGTACTTCTTTGCTTCTAAATCGACATAAATTGACAGCACTTAGATCTCTTGTTAGAGCACAATAGTAGCATGTGCCTAAAATTCCTTTATAATAGAAAATTTTATCGACAAACAGGAAGTCTACTACAAGCATCTATCTTTCTCCTAAAATATTGCAGATACCTCGGTATTGGCTATTATATAACGAATTAAGTGCTTGCATATGTTTAATACCAGATGAGAGGCACCATAATTAACGTAATATATCATTGGGAAATGGACATCTTGACTCCATAAATCGTTATTTCAAGAATGGGGGTGTTCCGTTTAGAAATGACGAAGGGACAGATTTCCTTCATGCTGCCCTTTGAAAGTCGAGATTTAACAATGTCGTCTTAAAATAGCCATAAATAGTCAGTTTTTGGCTTTGAACCGTAGAGCAAATCCATTCCTGGTAACATGACACACCTAATTGCTGAAGTCCGTATTGTTCATTTGTAAACTCTCTTTGTCCAATGTCACAATTATCTCTGACTCCTTTTCTCTGTTCAAATCTCAACACCTCATTATAACAATCAGTTTCATCACTTCAGTAATATCAGTTTTGTTCAATAGGAGTGTATAGACTGTTAACTCTGAATATGCTCAGCTGACTAGTAGTAATAAACAGGAATCCAGTCAAATTGAAATCATTAAGGGTTCAAAGGGCTCAATATATATCTATAAATTGTAATGGAGAATTCCATACGTGATGAAATGTTCCATGCAAGCGTCGCAAAGCGATTCAGACAGAAATAAGAAACAATAGATATTAGTTCTGATTTTTGGCTATGAGCTACAACGTACCACATTCTTTCATGTATACATCATATCCACAGAAAAACTACGGTATTCTTCTCAGTAAATATTATATACATATATATATAGCTCGCCTCAAGGCATTTTAAGTTATTTTGTGAATATATATGTATGTATATATATGTGTGTGTGTTTGTGTCTGTGTTTGCTCAATACTAGGGTTACGACTATCATTCGTGAATTTCAATTTGCCACTTTCGCAATCATGTTTAAAGTTTGAACTTGAGTATCCTAGACAGTAGTTCAAAATTAGCTACTGACCATTTTTAACCCTTCCTTTACAAGAAAATTGGAGAAGGTGCATAAGCACTGTAATGGGCTTTTCTTATATTTACAACAGACGTCAGAGGAGACAGACTAGAATGAACAATGACAGAGGGTCAACTTTTGTGCTTCATTTTGAAAGTGTTCCAACCCAAGAGTCAGACATTGGATTTTTTTCGTAGTACGGTATTCAATCGGACTTTTTAACTTAGAGCACATTTAACAAAATACTCAGATTTTAAGGAGTATTGCTTACTATCAGGCCAAAGTGATTAATCTTGTATACATATTTGTTTAAATATGCAATACTCTGCATCAATCTTAAATGATTTTATTCCTATCTTTCTAAACTACCTGCAAATAACATCAAATGAACACAGGGAACTACATGGAGCTACGTTTTCAACAGATGAAATGATCAAAGAATACAAAAATAATTTTCAAAATGTAATCTCGGATAATATATCTTTGAACAAAATTTGCCATTTTCCAAATGAGTTGTTGGTATGTTACCACATCTTAGTTTCACCTACTTTGCATATTTTCAAAATAATCCAGTTTCTATTTTACTGCCTTTCATTACCTGGTCATTTAATATTCTCTCACTATTTCTCGTTTTAATGCAATGAAGAGAAGTAAAACCTGGCCAATGTCGAGACCCTTTGGCGATCGATTCCAAGCCTGTTCATGTAAGGGTACATTGAGCATATGTGAATTCCATGCTTACGTGTCCACAGAACCTTTGCCAGGAAGTAACAAAATAGTGTTTCATTTGGGTGGTTTTGGTGACCAGAGATTTGGTGCATACACAAGCTAGTGGTCTTTAGATTGCTTAAACTGAATTCTGGGCATTCTAACTTCGTTGTTTCGCAAAATATTTTTAAAAGAGGGAAGTCAGGATTATTTGGTCTTTCAATTTTGTTAGAAGGCAAAGTACCAATAAATCAATGCACTGAGTTAGTAGGCCAATCTTATTTTTTCAGCTGCCATAGACTAAAATTTTAACATTGCGTCAAAAAGTCATATCAATCTTTTTCTGCTACTCCCGACTACTGAGTTTCTTAAGTAAACAAAAATTAAAAATTAAAACGGGCAATGAACATTGTAATAAAATAAAGTAGGGCTCTGAAGGAAATAGGCTTATAGATCATCTTTGAAAAAGGAAAAGCAGCAATTTTTTCGAGGGTACTGAACTTCTTGGTGTTTTGATCATTGAATCCTTAAATATTTCGACTGTGTTCTTGATTTCAGTACTGTAGGATCTCATTCATTTTTAGGGCTTTGTTGTTAAAAAATATCGTTTAATACTACGGAACTTTAATAGGGGCTTGCCTTTGTTACACTGAGTTCTGGCTTGTATAGCCCGCAAAGGAGTCCGACGGGTCTTGCAAGCTCTAATTTCTCTCACGTAGAGGTGTAGTCATCCTCATGAAATACGGGTGCATATGAGCTAGTAAAAATGCAATTCATTCACAGCTGCACTCAGATATGAAAGAGAAGGCTTTTCCAGATGTTTTTAACTCGTTAGGGGATTGTCACTGTAAATGTAGACTTGAAGAAACGTTGGTGGCATGGTTAAGTAAAGAGGTCATCTAAGATTTCCAAGCAGTTAGTTCAATTGATGTAAACATTCCCTGCAGCTTCGATTAGTCATCGGTATTTGTGACACTTACTTACAAGCGCCAAGAGACTTTATCACCATTAACGACATATTCACTAAAGCAAACTGGAAGCGATGGAAGGGGAAAGGTGACTACTGTTAATGTATAAGAGGAGACAATGTGAAACGTGCCGATAGATCCATCATTTAACCTCCCAGACAATGAAAGGTCATTTGTAGGCGTACATTTATCAGTTAATGTCCAGTTTACTCACAGGACTATGGCAACGTGAGTGTTAGTTATCGTCTTTGAAAGGGCAAAGATTTATGTTACTACTGTAATGATACATATTACAACAGAGTAGAATCCCTCCACATGTGAAGTAGAGGATTATAAAAAGGTATCATCAAGGAGAGAGGATTTATAATGTCAGTTTTTGAAAATACACTATAGAAACAGTATATATGTTACCACTGGTGTTCAAAGGGGTGACTTACGCTTTCGCGGCGTGTGCTCCATCAACCGAGCTAGGTGTTCCCCCGATGGTAACATACTATATGTCTCTGTTCACCACCTAAGCTCCAACTCATCCACAGGGAGCCATCAACATCCAGTTCAACGTAATTGGAGACCAACCTCTCTGAGCCATGTGACTTGACCATGAAAAAACTCCCGCCAATTCTGTTCAAAGCCAATTAAAAGTTAAAAAGTATGATATTTTACAAAGTATATAAAAAAAGGCACAAGAAGCAAGTAGTCAGAGGCATTTTTTTTTCTGCACACTTTACTAAGCGGTTTCAAAAGAACCTTTGCGAGGAGCTGGTACACGTAGGAGGGTTGGAGCATATACGAAGAGCATTAATGTCCCTTATAAAGCCCGTGTGTTTTCAAATGGACAAAAACAATTTGATTTGAATAAGTTTAACTGATTCATGGTCTATTTACAGAATCCAAGCTACATCAGGTCTGAAAACAATGACAGGGGAACAACTGTTAGCCAAAATACGATGAGCAAAGCATTTTCCGCTGTGTGAGCCTTTAATTTTTGGATAAAGTTGTTTAGGTGTGAATATGTTACAAGACGGGTACATTATATTATATATCTAGCGTGAATTTGCTACCCCAAAACCTATTATGACGTATTCACAATCTAATATAAATGCCACATCGTATGCACACCCAAAGTTTAAAATCCATCTTCCACGCATTTAATTGAAAGTTCCTGCTAGATACGCTTGTCCATGACTTTTTCTGCATGCACCATCAACACGTAATGGGAAGAAAACACCCTTGCAGTTCGCAACGATTAGCGGTAAATGACATCACCTGGACTTCGTTTTTTAACTGCATGTACTTTTTAGGGACAAGAAGCTGTTTTCGATTTAGGATGGCTTGCCTTGGTACTAATAATTTATAAAGTTGCAGAGGTTTTGCCCCAAAATTTAATGGTAGACTAAGAATCTGCCCTCGACATCAAATTGAGGTGGCTGAAGATTTCAGGATTAGGTCTCACTATCCTTGTATAATTGTATAAATTCGCCAAAGAGTTAATGACCCCTTGCTTTTTTATGAACAATTTGCAATAAACCAAAGATAGGAACCACTGAGCTAGGGATATCTAGGAAGGCATGGTTCTCAGGTTTCACCATTCCATGAAGCACATGGACATGTTAGAGATCCATAGTTTACATTAACCTGAAGCGTACGGTGGACATGCAACAAAGTCCCTCTCGACACAAATAATTTAACTCAAGAAGGCCTTCGACAGCCTTTTCTATTGTGCACGTATTGGATTTTCTTCTATTCCAAGAAACCTAACTATTCAGTGATGTATAATCTTATCTAATCTTCAAGTAAATATTTACTGGAGCACTTACAAACGTTACAAATTTCTATTGAAATAGACTACGCCGGCCTTACATTTCTAACTGTCGATCAAATGCTATCAATTCGCGCTTACGATATTTGCATAGAACCAACTTATTTGCTGTTTAAATAGCCTTACCAATCTAATAGATTATCTCTCTTATAATCCGCTTTGATTCCCATTACTTAATGGCCTCTCCTCCTTGCTGTAACAATGGCATCGCCAAGGTGTTTAAATAGACGAAAGGGAAGAGGGAGTTATGAAATAAATTTGATTATTGGAGAAGGTTGGACTTTTAAGTGCGATCGATTCCACCTTATCAAGACAAATATATGCATAAAGAATAGAATAAAGGATAAGAATATCTGATGTTTATGTAGCAAGAAACCATTACCTCTTAGAGTATATAATTATCTCAGTCATTAATTGCATCGTAGTGAGTTTGATGTTACAACCCTGAGAATGTCTTCGGCTCTGTCCGTGACTTAAGTTTTAGGACGCACAGTCCCCTGTCTTGACTCTACCTGTGTCTGTTTCCTTGCCTTCTGCCTTACCTGCAGCCTTGTCTGCTGCCTTTTCTGTTGCCTTTTTTCTGCTCCCTTTTTCTGCTGACTTGTCTGCTCCCATTGTCTTCCCCTCTGTCATGGCTAATGCATGTTTTGCATTAAAAACATTTAGGTCAGAGCTTGGATCAGCTGTCATGGTCGCTTACTTATTAATTGAGATAATTCCTTATTTGACGGTTGTACCTAGAGGTACGGTTATAGTCATAATTTGACTTCCATATTCTTGGTACATACAAAGATATTCGCTTTATGACCGACCATCTTGTTCAACTGAACCATTCAGCCAAGTGAGTTCACGATTATATTTACTGTAGCAACACATTATTAATACAGTCATAAGTGAAGTACGTCATAAAGTTTGAGGGTAGCATCAGAGAAACTAGTCTGCTGTATTACATTCGCCTTGCCCTTAAAAACGCTTAAAATCATTTACCCATTGGGTTGCTTTTGATAAAACCCTTTGAATGTAAAGAGCAAAGCCCCATTTCCTATTAAAATAATTTCATTCAATACTATTCGTTGGTCTCCTCATGCACATTATAGTCTGACTATAAGGATTTCTATTACATTGTTAACACATGCATTACATTTCAATCTGGCCAAATCAGTTCATCTTGTGTAACGAACTCAAGTGACAACTAAGCATTCCAGTCTTCGTTCAAGTTTTAAACATGTTTTGAGATGTTCTCAAGTTTCCTTCACAGATTATTGTTTTTGTATTTGTTTATTCATTATAGATCCTAATAAGAGCTCGCCTTACCTGGGATCTGGTATTAATGACCTTAGTTAACGAGCAAGTTGCCTATCTAAATAAACTTCATAATAACAAAGATAAAAATAAATGGGCCTTAAAAATCAAATTAGAACAGTGGGAGGGGGTTAAGCCTACTATGACGTTTAAAGTTAGACTGAGTTTTGCAAGAATAATGCTGCTTTTGATGAGAACGGTAAAAGGAGGCAGATGCTGAGAAAGCAATGTCAGGTTAAGAAAAACGGTGGGTGTGTTAAACGGAGTGAAATCTAATGTTAAAGATGTGTGGGGTTGTGAGGAAATTGCCAGTAAGGGCCGAACTTCCCAAATAATCAGCAAGATGTCCTTTGAATTGGCGAGTCGTCTGGCCCAAATGCGTTGCGATATAGCAACACTGAATCTATGTTATCTGTCTTTTACTTTGAAAATTGTCGGGAGGTAGCGAGAGGGGACGAAAATGAAACGTACATTAAGTTGCTGAAAAGCGCAGGAACAAATCTTATTGATACATACCTTTATTAAATAATGTAAACTCGTTAAGTGTAACAAAACACCTATTGTGCATTGGGAAATGAGAAAACATCTTTCTTAAAATAACACTGAAAAAAATAAAATCGATAAATCTGATGGGATAACTATTGAAAATAGGTAAGTTACAAAATATAGAGAAGAATGGTCTTGTTCCTACTGTAGTTAATTATTGTTTCCAAGTACAAAGTTTCTAATGTTGAACCTTGTAAAATTTCGTAATTTTTGAGATAAAAATTTTCTGGATTAAAATTGATGGTGACAACGTTAAAACCTCTTCGTAGAGGTGAGAAGGGATTTAATAAAGTACCAAAAGTACAAGTTAATATTATATAATTAGAAGTAAGTTCATAAGATCAATGCAACAAAAGTAGTAACGAATAACCAACTTCCAATTTATATCTATCCTGCATACTAAATATCGTACGATAGCCCTGAAGTTCTTGTGTTTAAGTAAAATGTTATATGACGGGGAAGCGTTTCTGATTAAACTTTTTGGCAAGAGGGGATGCCTTTCAATAGTCAGAACAAGCATTCATGACAACATAGAAGAGCACAAATATCCCTTTCGGTCTATCATTAAGCGCATCATCCAAAGCTTGACGCTTATCCCATTGTTGTATAAGGGCCTAATAAAAATGTTAGCCAACAGTTTATCCTATAAGAGATAGTGGAAGGCAAAAGGGGTTTCCTAATCCGATAGGGTTAGTTGTAAAAACTTAGAGTCATCAATTATGCTGTTGTTTAGGGAGATATATCTCCTGTTAACGTAGTTTTCTCAGATTGTGCAAACCAATTACTGATTACTAACATAAAGACATAAAACCTAGACCTGCCTGCGTAAAAATTCTTGAGCCCTGTTTAAAAATGATTGTATAGGTATCAAGGTATCAAGATTGTATAGTACAGTTTCTAACAAAGAGAATTTAGTCGGCGACAGAGGGATGATTCATGTGATAAGTACGTAGTTATGATGATAATGATGATTATGATGATAGTGATGATTATGATGATAATGATGATGATGATGATGATGATGATGATGATTATGATGATGATGATAATGATAACGAGGATGACTTTGATAATGATGATAATGACCATAGTGAATGTAGAGATAATTTTACATAAAACAACGCTTTGAGAATCAACAGAATCCTTTGAGAAACCCCTTCTCCCACCCCATTTCTTAAGAATCGACCTTTGTAACTTCTTGATTGTCTGAAGGTGTATTGGCGTTTATGGCAGAGAAATGCTTGAAAGTCAGCCTTAAGTAAGATTAAATGCGAAAATCATATCGAACACTTGATCTGAAAACAAATACAAAGAGAATAAAAGTCAAGAAATAAACCTTAACTATGCTATTAGTGGACCAGCCAACTAATGCTATATTGATATTGCAAGTCAAAAGACCAAAATACATTAACAACCCTGCTATTCGTTTACAACAAATTACAAATGACAATAATAAATATTCCATATATGAAGTCTATAAATAACGTACAGTGAAGCAGATCAGTGTCTGGCACCCTGCTTCTTGATAATTGCAACGAGACTGTGATAGATCTACTCTATGGTTAACTATATACTAGTATCAAACTAATGATAGTCATATAAACTTTTCTTTCAAGCGTTTACTTACATCTCATGTTAATGACAGCAAGTTTAATTTGATAAATTTGATTCTAAACTGTTTTCGTGATTTTTTTAATACTAGTTACATAACAGTTATATATTGGACAGATAAATCAGAAGCTTTACGGCACAAAAGCAGGACATTGAAATCTTTGCTACACATCAAGAATCTAGCAACACTGTTTCCGATAAATCTGTGGGGTACAAGTGGATACCGGTGTCGGTATTTACAGAAAATTTGTAAGAGGAGTGATGCCTCATGCCAAGCCTAGACGGTCCAATCCCAGCTCACGTTCCCTATTAGTGGGTGAACAATCAAACTCTTGGTGGATTCTGCGCCACATCGATAGAAAGAGCCGACAACGATTGATCAAAAACTAATGTTTGAGTAAAATTAGTATAATTAAATTTGAGCAGATCACTATATTTTTGAAATGTCCTGTGATTTTCAACTGTAGTTTTGTAGAATCTTCACGTAGGATCATGAATTAGATCTAATCCCTTTACAAAATGAAGACGTATAAATGCTAGTACTGGGGCGCAAATGAAATAAGGGACGTCAGCATAACAATGGAAGATACTGTGTTCCTCTATGAATCCTAAACATGCGCTATTTCAAGCTATGAGCGTCTTCTTCTTCTCTCATGTAATGCTTCGTGGTCCCTGCTTTTCTTTCCCCGTGGATGCAGTGATTCTTACGTATGCAACGAGGAGAATAGGCACTATGTCTACTGATAAATTTGAAAAACTCGATCCAAAAACTACAAAATAGACAGAAAGTGAACAAGAAGCCACCTTCAAGGGGCAAACAGTTTTTAAGCAATGAAAGTGTTCACAAAATTTAACAACTTTGGCTGAGGGCAGCGCTTAGTGTTTTTGGTTATTTACGAGAGCGGTTTTGTGAAAGAAAAGGTTGTATCACTTGATAACAACTAACTTTGTTCCCATAATGCCTAGCAGGCAGTACTTGCTACGGAGAGTATGTCAGAAAGATTTTTGGTCTATGACAGAGCAGCTGCACTGTAAATGTAAAGCTTTCCTTGTGGTGCAATGGAAGTTGATGCTGCCATAAATCACACACGAATCGGCGACTTTTTGTTTACCTCAGAGGTATACAAATAAACTTTCGCCGGGATTAAGAAGTGACAAATGGTAATAAAAATCTGTTTTGCTTCTATAAACATAATTGTCGCTAGTGAATATGAAAATGATTAGCAGTAATATTCCTGTTCTATCAAATGAAGATTTATTACAGTATGTAGCTACTTCATTCTTTTTGATACCATTCAATTTAATTCTGAACTTTTCCTACAACTATTAGATCGGCATTTTTTAGAACTCATTTCACCTTTATCAATACATTAAAAAGCTTTTACAATTGTTTTCACACAAAAATATTTCCATCTTTATTTTTCCACAATTTTATCTACATAAGCAATACAATATTAATTCATTTGCTTCAGATTATTAACTTGCAAACTATAGCATGAAAATTTTCAATAAATAAAGTCCTACTCTTTCCCTTATTAAATATTTTTTCCATCGAATAATAAAAATGTCCTAGTGTCTAATGTGCGTATGCGGAACTCGTAGTGAAGCTACGAGCTTTGGTCGTTTACGGGGTTGGGAAAAATTATGAGAACATCGGTTAACGATTCTGATCGTATTTGGAAATTAATTCGAAGAGGGCTCTAGTTAAGTAAGGGGTAATGCTTCTCGACCCTCCCCTAGAAAATTGCTGATGTCGTTGTGTATCAAAAATTCAAATGTTTGAGTTTTATGCAATCACTAGTTCTTCTATCATTAATTATCGATAGACTATGTATTTAACTGTGTAAGGGGGATAGGCACGGTAATCTACTTGGTTTAAGCTCGAAAACAGTGTCCTTTTAACGTGAAGACATGCTTGTTATCGTTACCGCTTAACTATGGTTTTGTTTCTTGTACAGACAACATGAACAATTTTTAAACAATACAATAATAGAAGCCACATCACAAGGGGTGGATAAGGAATATGGGCTACTTGAGGAGAGCTGCCGAAGGTTCAATGACAAAGTCTGTCATTTTTACCTTAAGACTCCATCTTGCTCCTTCTGGGTTTACAGAGTCATGCCAAGTCTTTCACAAAGATTTTTGGTAAGTTGAGAAAACATGTTATTTTACATAAATGAATGTTTATAGCTTTTTAGACGATGTTGCAAATTTTCTATAGTTTCATGATAAAGTAGAGGGATCATCATACTTGATGAATAATGTACTGTTTTTGTGTCTACTTAAGTAAATAAATTATAAGTATGAGGCCACTATCACACTAAATCTGTAAAGGAAGCCATGTCTGTGTCATAATTAGAAAAAAATACACCTAGTTCAGATATAAATTATTATAGTGATACAAGTATCAAAATTAGAATGAAAAGCATTTTAACAAATTCGAATTTTTTAAACAAAAACAAGTCTGTGAACGGAACTTAAGATACAAGAAACCATCAAAATAGAAATAAACAGATTTCAGTTGCCTTACGTTAAACATAACTACCTGCGCTTGCTTGCAATAGTATAATTTAATTACTCCAATAAATATTTGTTTTAACAAATTCGAAAAATATGTGGATTGAAAGTGCTGTCAATGATCCTGAGATTAACCAAGAGAGGTTTGTGCTTTCAACTACGTGACAGCAGAATACATTTTATCCATGTTAATCCCAAAAGTTAAGCATGGACCTTAATATCTGTCCGGAAAATATTTAAGCATGGACCTTAATATCTGTCCGGAAAATATTTAAGCAGATATATAATTCGTGCATGTAACTTGCTATTGCTTCTCGGCGTTGGCGATCACTGATGAACCTCAACTTGGCAGGAATAGCCGCTTCTGCTAACAATCCAACATGATAAGATGGGATTTTGTTCCTCTTATGCTCTGGGACAATCCAGGTAACCTATACATGTTAAGGAAAATAGTTAAAATAGTTTTGATAATTTCTAGGCCAGTAAAGCATAAATGAAAGTCCTTTCAGTGGTAAAAAATGCTGAGGCGGGGACAACCTTCTTAAATAGCATCTCCGAAAGGCAAACGACTTCTTCCACTCCTTTCTGCACTAAGGCTATCAATCTTTGTCCATTTTCATCAATTGAAGCTACACGGAATTTAAAAGCCTTTGCACCCAAGTCACAGCAGATAATTAGGTGTTCAAGTGGAAGACATTTGATTTCAGAAACGTTGCTCTGTGTAGGCCAAATGGTGAAACTTTATAAGTAATTTTCAAACATCTTTGTATATCTTGCGTTGAGTAACCGATTCATTCTGCTCAACGTTTTCGCCATACACGATCACAGCAGTCGTATGGAGTGAAATAACAAAACTATTACGATGAATTTATAGGAAACGAGAAGACCAAAACACGTCCTAGAAAATAGCGGTTGCGAGAGCGACACGTTTTCTGCCACTCGTGTTTTCGAAAAAGGCGTAAATTGTAAACAAAATCTTTTTGTCGACAGAGTGCCGGTTTCTTTGTTTTGATAAATGCGGCTTCTAGAGCGGCAAGATGAAAAGGAGATCTGGCTTTGGCTAATATCCTAAACGAATCCTCTTGGTTCAGCAGAATGAATCCGTTACTCAACGTAATATTCAAATTTTGTACCACTGACCAACCTTTCAAGTCTTTATATACATTCGGGGCCTTATTGCTGCAGAAGTAACGCGAGATCATTTGTGTATTTCGAAACTCACACAAGACACAAATGACAAATTTTGAAAAGAACACTAGAGAAATAGAAATTATGTCACCTCCGGCGATCGAACCGGTGACTCAAGCTTTCGCGGCATGCGCTCTACCAACTGAGCTAGGTGACCTCGATGATACTTTCGAAAATGAAGAATTGTTGTTCTCCTTATCCTTCATACCAAAATAGTTATAGAATTTCAAAGAACAAAATACAAAACATTAACAAGCTAAAATCGCCTTAGTTTTTCTGTGAAAATGTTTGACTTTGCAACTGTCAGAGTAGTTGTCAGTTATCTATATATACATTGTGAGTATAAACTGAAGTCCTGTCAGAGTAGCTGAAGATGAAATCTAGAGGTAAAAGCAGTAGCTTTTAATTCATAGTAAACTCCCGCGGAACTCCCAGGCACATGCCACCACTTTATGCCAGAAACAAATTTCACATTTGTACCAATTCTCGCTTTTTCTATAAAGGGTAAGCGGTCGTATGCAAAGTCACATCTTGATAAAATCAAAGAATGAAAGTTTTGGGTAAGATTTCGATCTCACAAAACCTAAGGCATAAATTGTCAGTACCTGAGTTCAACTTGAGGTATAAAATGCCTAACGTCTTACTTTAGAGGGTCAAATTGATCTGTTCCTCTGATAAGTAGTACCTATTCACTAAGAGGATAAGAAATGTTCAAGTGTACACTCACCGCTCTTCTCAAAACATCCTCGACGTAGTTCCGCAAAGTGAATTCCACTGTGCGAAATTCTTTCATGATATTGTAATCAATGCCACTAGTAGACTGAGCTTCAAGAAGTTGAATCTTTTGAGTGATGCTTACAAACCTTTGCAGCAACTGCATGGCAGATAACATGCTGTCTTCAATCTAAATATAGAGAAAGGAAACTCTTCAGGGTAAATTAAAA
The DNA here is from genome assembly GCA_010016025.2 of Alatinidae sp. Z8VKAUB7J3. Taxonomy (NCBI): domain Eukaryota; kingdom Metazoa; phylum Cnidaria; class Cubozoa; order Carybdeida; family Alatinidae; species Alatinidae sp. Z8VKAUB7J3. Next base: position 5,672,743 of record JAAAKM020006971.1, on the reverse strand, counting down.
TGATTTACAAATCATTTACTTATAATAAGGAATACATTGCATAGTGAATTTTACTATCAGGTCGCATACTTTGGGCTGTCCTACTAATGTAAACCTTTATTAACAAAAAGATTAATCATTCTCTTTTGCAATTGCTGCAAAAGGACTCTTCCATCCATATTTAAAGATGGTGTATTCTGAACCGGTAAGTTGTTATGGAGTCTTGCACTGGTGGTAGGTAGAAACCTTCTGTGTTTGTCGAACCTTTTGGTAACACCTTCTCTTTGTATGCTCTTTTAAGAGAGAGGAACAGCTTGTTAAGATGTTTCGGGCATTGCTTGGATGCATTATACAAAACTCTATCGTTTGACAGTGGCCAAGGGCGCCTTTTGACTTCCCTTTCTCATAAACAAGACTATCTATGCATCTAAAGCAGTGGTTCTCAACCGGGGTCCATGTGGACCCCCAGGGAGGAATAGCACATTCGCAGGCAGGAATTTTATAACTAATTGAAAGTTGGGGAGGATTGGGAAGGTTAACTCAAGAAAGAGGAGGGGGGGTTGCTCTAGAAGAGTAAAATCACATTTAAATGTTCATGCGGTTGAGTTCAGGTAATAGTTCGAACAGGACGTTGACGGTAATTACAGACCATATGGAATGCGTGATAACAGATTTCTCTCAGTGATTTGTTGACCTAGATGAGATAAACCTTCCTTCCATACCCAACTACCTATCTGGTAGAGCGTGCCTTCAGTGCTGTACCTCATGTACTTATGTAACAAAGAATCGTGGTAGCCTGGACATGATAAATCGAGGTGATTTACAGCTGAAATTGACAAGATTTATTCCTGATATTTATTCCCTCGCTCGAAAGCATCAAGCTCAAGGATCTCATTTAGATGAAGATTTCTAATTTTTTTATGGTTGAGTTTTGAATAATAGTGATATCAAATAAAGACATTTTGTGGTTAAAAATGCTAATCTTCGTTTTTCGCAAGAGTTCTGATGATCGCTGTCAGAAAGGGGGGAGGGGTGACGAAACATGCGGATGGCGCATACAGTGGGGTATGGCACTCTTAGCAAATTTTCATAACTCATTGCTTTGCTTTCCCTTTGCATCTGAGCATACATGGGCCTCAAATGAGCATCCTAAAAGGGGAAGGGAAACAACGATCTTAACGATTTTTGGAAGAGAAGATATGGACTGTAGGCCTACCACATGAAAATTTTCCACGAGAAAAATGCATGGACAGATTTTTGTTTCCCCCAACCCCCAAAAGGGAGGTGGTGAGTCCCATCCATACTACCCTGGGTCTGATAGGATGTGTCATTGCAATTTTAAGAGCAAAGGGGAGGAATGAGCTAGCAGTTTTGGCTCAGGGGAGGAAAGTGAAAATAAAGGTTGAGAAGCACTGATCTAAAGTCTCCTAGGTCAAAGTGAACCGCTTGTGGTGTTGACTTTGGTACGCCATGTATCAAGCGAAGACGAAAATCTTTTCCCTTGTCGCTGAAGGTGTTTCTTCTATGATCCTTTACCTCTTCTTTCCTGGAATAGTTCTTTTGCAAAATTAAATGGGTTTTTGAGAAAATCTCTTTTCCCGTCCTTGCGTAAGAGATACCTGTGACTTCCCTTCACATCCTCATATAGGCCTTTCAAACGTTCTTTCTCATCTAGCAATGCATTTAAACACTTTTGTCTTAAGTTATTTTTTTCCTTTTTCACCTTTTATATCTTCTACATCAAGCCACCATCATAAATTACACTTTATAAAACACGTTGGGTTAAGACTTCAACATTAACAATAGGACACATTAATCACAAGAGACATACTAAAAGAGGGAGAGGGAGTTGAACTTTTGTTTACATTAAGTGAATAGGTATGTTTAGACAAAAGAAGAGCTCGAATTCCGAGGAACCGGAGGTGAGGAAAGTAAAGCCAGAGGCAGAGAACGGCTGTCTTGTCCATTGCAGATAACATTTCTAGTGATTACCAGCTCAGAATAAAAGTAACATCATTATACATTAATTAGGAAAATACAGACTTCAGAGTTATGCATTATCTATAGTATTAGTACCACTCTAAGTTGGTATGTCATGTTTTGTTTATTTTCAGTATTTTTTAATAATACTTGTAAGAATCTTGTGATACTTCGGTTTTGACTTGCAATAAACACCATGTTTAGAATCACTGTCTTTTTCTGAAAATAGTGTAGCATGTGTGTCGAGAGTTTGAAATAGAGCTAAATTGTGTAGCTCATTCTGTAACGTCATTTTATCTGAGGATGGATAAAGTAGATTCGAAACATTTCTTGTAAACCTACATCATAAGTCGTTTTCTTACATATTTGATATTGTTGAGAAACTTTGGAAGCATTCTTTCCGTCATAAAATGAACCAACTCGAATTTGACCCAAAGCTACGCTATTAATAAAAATTGTATAGGATAGTAGACCTAACTTGAATGTGTAAACGAAATACCAAAGGCAAATAAGACTTTTTGAGATTATTTTCAGACATTGTATATCTGTTACTAACATGTGAAGAGTAAATTTCTTACCTTCAACGCATTTTCTTCCCACCTTGGTATTTTTGTTCTGCATTCTTTTATCAGAGGGCTCGAAATGTCATTGGGAGCATTTATGAGTATATCATGATGCTCAATCTAAAATTACAACAGAGAAAGCATTCGTTAAGGTCCAAACACAAGTTTTGTTAACATATATCATGAAATACGTTGGACTTTGGAACCCTATCAACTGAAATTACTTAGAGTAAGTTAGCCAAAACATGGTTGTTTTAGTAAGATGATAGCCAGGCAGAGCGAACAGCTACAGGAGTTTTGTTAATGTTCTGTTGCCAATCAAATCTTCAAAGTATTATGTAATATGAATAAAAGTATCAAACATCTGGAATAAAATGTAAAGAAATATATTTCACAAAGATAGAACAAAGCCATGTAAGGGAGCAATTCCTCATAAGTCAGACTTGCTGGTAAATGCTTATATCTATTATTCGAGAGATAAATCATTTATCAAAGAAAGTTTGTTCCTTCAAACAAAAGTATTTTTCAGGAATTTTCGCAAAACATTAAATAATGAAATAATTGACGAGGGTATGTAAGATTTCTTAAGAGTTGTTTATCCCTCAGCATTATCAAATTATTCGAATACAACCCCACTATTACGTTTTATGATATGCACGATTAAGTCCTTTCAGCTGTCGACTAGGTATTTTAAACTAGTCAGCAGAACTTACATCTTCGTATTTATAATTTAATTTATGCAGGGAACACCCGACGTGTATATTTATCAACTTTAATCTCTACATGGGATGACATGATATAGGTAAGGAAATTATCAAGAATTCTACTATGGGAAAGCATCCATTTAATAGAATGTTTCAGACAATGCCCCGAATTACTTCATGTAAACTAAAATAACTGTACCAAAACTCTAGCATATTTCTTATTTGTGATGTCACATAGGGCTGTTTACAGAAACATCATTAAAGCAGAAACAATCTATTTAGTCTAAATAAAAAGAGCATATTCAACTTACATAGCTTTCACGAGCTTTTTCAACCACCATTGCTGTCTTGCTCGTAGACCGTACCACCTCATCATGAATTTCCTCGTACATCCTAACTATTTCTCCCTTTGGCTCCCCTCTTTTAAACCTTCGTGTCGCAGTGTCATGATCAAAGTTCAAAGATGCAGACATGCCAAGCGAAGTACACAATAGGACATTTACAGTAAGTAGAAGGTATCGTAGAATATTCATTGTCGCTGAAAGTAAAAAAAATCCGACAATTAGCACCGAGGAATATTAAAATGAATCATGAAATATTCACAACAAAAAACTTTTGTAGACTTCCCCCTAAACATTAGCAAAGGATAGCATGTATTACTGATAGACAGAGAGACAGACGTACTATGACAATGTGTACATAGAGATAAAATGATAAAATGTAAAGATAAAATGTATTTAGAAGGTTAGAAATCACTTATCCTATCATTTTGATAAAACTAGAACTTTGGTACTTTAGGAAGGTAATGATAAAAAAGGGCGCATGCAACTAAATCTTATTTGGGGCAAAGCCCTTGTCATTGAAACTTCGTGATTATCTTCCTTTATAAGTTATTGCTGCAACATTCTGAAATAGGGGAGGTCATTAAAAAGGGGAGTCGAGACAGCACAAATGTACAATCCGGTTTTTTTTCCAAGGCAAGCAGTATCAATCAAGCCTATGTCATCCTTGTTCCCTATTTATGACAATCATTGGGGTGTAGAGAAACGGACTCCAACGTTTGCACACACGACAACTTGTGATTTCCTGTAAGTTATACATAATTAATCAGTATTACAAGGTGAGTGATGAAATGGCACTAGTTAATATGAATGACAAAGTCTTTATGAAGCAAATGTAAGATGCCTACTCCCAATTAAAATCAACGTCTTGTGATATCTTCAAGAAATGATTTGCTCTATACTCAATAAATGCTACTCTTTGTTATGTTAAAACGAGAGCATAAATCTTACTGGGTTCTCAAGATGGCTTAACGAAACTCCTCTTCTAATAATATGAACAAAGCCACCAAACGTGACACACACACACACACATATATATATATATCTTATAATCTTCACCTTAGCTTTTTGAGCCTCGATGGTTAAGGCGTTGGTTTAGTAATCATGAGGACGCGGTTCGAATCCAGTGACGACTGACTACGCCTAAGATTTACTGATGTAATAACATGGACCCGAGAGGTCTGGGACTAGCCCTTCTAACAACTGAAAGTGATACTTCTGCCTTTATTTACTCAGTCGTGAGAGTTAAACGAAGTGTGTCTTTTAGTTATTTTATTCTTCGAATTTTCAAACCACTTTTGTCGACAAACATCTGCAGCTCAAAGAGCCACTGAAAACCTTGTAGGTCGTTTTTTGGCCCGCCCCCAATGTGTGTGCAGTATGCTCATAACCAGTATTTTCTGGAAAAAATAAAATGCGAAGTAAAGTGGATGGTGAAACTATTGCCAAATGTGCGTAGTTATTCTGTTGTAAAGGTTATTTTTGCATCAAGTGCACACAAAGTGCAGGGTGGCAGTTATACGAGATAGGGTGCTATGAGGTCCTGCTCAAGCACTAGAGAGGCAGAGCCTCTTATGGGGTAGGATCCCTCATGGGACAGGACCTAGGTTCCCAAATTATCATTTTAGCATTATGTATGGCCGTCCGACCCGCAACAGCTTCAGATCAAAACAAAAAGGTAACTTAAATAGACCACCATCGCCATCACCCGTACCTTCAAGAGGTCTCCAGGTGCCCATTTAATACAAGCATTGACACTATATCAAGTAAAGCGATGTTGACGTTTAGTCATCACTTTCTTTCACAGGTCATCTGGTATTGATGTCGATGGGGACCCACTCAATGCACTGACAGACGAGGAAAAAAGTCTCCTTGAAGGCAGGCTGGACTGTGCAAGTATGGCTGATGAAGCAAAGGACAATATGAAACGTTTTAAGACTAAGGTAGATATACGAGAATAAAATATAAGTACTAGGTAAATGATCTTTAAAATAGCCATAGGTTGGCCACATATTGTAAAGCACGTAAAAATAGGACGTTTTCTCGTTTCCACGCGACATGCTTAAAGCGAATAAGGAGTAGCAGAATAATTCTAGCTCTGCTTTTTAAGAAAACAATACAGGAGCCTGGTAATTAGCTATGAATGTAGGGTTAGATTATGCATAGGGACCAGTCATTGTCAGTGACGTTTTGTGTGGAATTGAATTTCTTGATAAGCACGCTTTCCTTAAAGAGTAGATAGCCAGAAGGATTAATCGTTAGAATTTTGAAGTTGTTTGGGTATATTGTGTGATTCGTTAGATGGCTTGTTGTTAGTTACTGGAAAGAGGTTTGCTAGAGAGTTGTTATATGGCAAGGCCGTGATGATAAGATGTTCTGAAATCCTTGTGTGCAGATAACAGGTTGTCTGACCTTAACATGAAGAGTGAGACGGTGATCTGTCGTTTAGGCAGTATCGCATGTTATTTAATTATTCTCCTAAGAACCCCCGCATGTAATGGTGTACATCAAGATGTTAAAAATAAATGTTTAAAAAAATTTCGACCCTCCCCACTCCCTCTTGTCTTCAAAAATAATACGAGACCCCGTTCTTTGAGAATAACAATGGAGCACTTTACAATCACCCACCCACTCACTTTTTGTCAACGCCATTAAATGTTTATAAATGTATGTGTCACCACTTGCTGGATTTTAGGAGGGTAGGGTGGGTGGGCTGCAAAGCCATCGTAGAGAGTCCAAGTAAGACATTTTCGCCAATACTGGTAGTAACGCTTTTCATGGGGCACATGCACCCGGTGATACACCCAGTGCACTCCCATAAATGTGTAGGTAAAACCTCAATGCTTGACAGGGACTAAGAAACACCCAGAAAGCATGATTTAAAAGAAGTGGCGTGGAATATAATTATTTTAAGAGAAAGCACTTGCTTTCCATAACGAATCGAGGTTGATTGAAAGTAGCCCTTTGGGGTTGCAGCGAAACCTTTAGGTGTGATAGCTACATGTAAAATGAGAAAGGCATTTGAAGACTACGAGGCTGTAAATCATACGACTTTCTGTAACGTATGTGGCTGACCAAAATGCCAGTAGGCTCAATTTCGTTAAGGTGGAACGAAAATGCAACTCAGTAAACCTCGGATGACTTGCACCTTCGCTTACCTCGGACATTGCATGGCACGTGTAGCTCTTTTAGCATGAAACCTGGGTGGATATCACGAATTTTAAAACTCGCATCTTCGTCTATGCAAGGAAATTTTGATTCAAGTGTATTAGTTTTGCAGCGCCTAGCTTGGAGCAGAATAATTTAGTTCAAATGCATTTGAGCTGTTCTTCATTCCGGACTTCTCTCTCGCATCTCATTTCCCCGAAAATGTATCAGACTTCTCACGCTCGCATCATCTTACGGAAAGATTATACGCTATTAAACCGGAAACGCTCGTTGGACCATAACGACCTTAGTTACGTGGTGGCAACGACATTCTTAATATAGTATTTTCTTAATGCCGCTGCAAAAATGTCCACACTATAGAGAGTATTAGGCAATATGTGTTAAAAGATTTATAATAGTTTAAGTTAACTTTTAGGCATAATTCGTAGAGAGAATTCTTTTATAAGTGAGAACTCTAAATCTGTAGGAATATTATAAGCGCCTTGCAGAAAATATTGTGCTGTGCATGTTGTTGCCACCACGTAACCAAGGCCGTTCTTCCTTATGGTTTAGTAGCGTATAGTACGCTGGTGATTAAGTAATACATGATTTCAATTTAAGTTAGTAGTTTTACCTTGGTTGTGTGATCACAATATATTTGTTTATCATTTTTTGCGCTTCAGTGACATCCAACATTTCCCTCAATCATATATGATGGTAACTTAGATCATCGCGTAACTCGCAGAAACTGTTACGAGCTGTACTTAAAATGTTAACTCGGCTGACTTGGTAAACTAGCCAGCCTGAGATGGTTGATTACCATTTTATAATTATTCGCACAATTTAGACTCCTACAAAGTCGACTAAGTCATGACATTGAGTCTCGTAAGTAGAAAAGTCATCTGTACTCATTGTGCAATATGACAGCAACGTGGAGATACGCCTGTTGAAGACCTAAAAGATTTTATGGGAGTTGTCACTAATACTCAAATTTTTAAATTGTATCTTTGCGGCACTTATCTTAGTGTAAGCCTTACAAAACAACCATGTCTTTTTGTGGTTATGTTGTACAATTCACCCCTGAAGCCCAATTCAGTTCAGTCTCCGAATAAGATGAAGCAGAAGCTTTATACTCGTCTAAGAGGTTTAATTATGAAACGAGGATTATTGTGGTTGTTTGCTATTGAAGATATCTAAAAACGTATCTTATACCCTATTCATTCCTGTTGCCATACAATTTTTAAACAGGATCCCAATTTTTGTCATATAAAATTCCCCACATAAAATGAGATACTTCATCAGGTCTTAATAAAAAAGTTATGATGCCCTGTTTCTTGGTTCTTGACCTGTGTTCTTTCTGTTTATGGTCACAGAGATGGGAGTTTACGCTTTAGGCTCAGGTTTGTCAACTGTGGGCGCTAGGGAAGACATAAAGATGTCGCGACTTGATTTGCTCTGAAAATATCCAAGGAAAAATGCTCTTAACCGAGTCAACAGATAGAAGCCACGATCCTATGGCATACTTTGCACAACATTATTAGTGCTCTCCATTCTCGACTAGTTTGGTAGTCGACTAGTTGATGCATCATTGTCTAATAAAACGAGTGTAGCTGGTTGAATTGGAGAAACGCCCATTTTTCACTAATCCATCCATTTTTACCTTATATCCTTTGCGTTGCGTTGACAAACATGCTCTCCATTGTATATCTCTGATTAAACCCCAGAGGCTTACGTGCAAAATTTTATATGGGGGTTATTCTAGATCTTGTTTATTGGAAAACTCTGAAATTGGAATAGAGACGATTCACTATTCAACTAATTTATGATACTATCTATTTCAAACTTTCGAATTAACCGTTTTTAGAAGTCTTCCATAACTTGATGTTCGTCGACTAGTCGACTGCTAAAAGGTAGTCGAGGACTAGTTAATTAGTCGACTAGTCCTTGACAGCCCTAATATTTACGCAGGGTTAAGCCTGGAACTACGCTGGCTTGCTGTAAGGGAAACTGAAAACTAGCCACATTCGCCAATGAAAACCATTGCGACTTATAGGGGCTGCGCGAAAATATAAATTTTGGGAAACGAAGTTAAAAGGTAACCAGTTTGTGAAAGTTTTGTCAGAATTAATGACAGCGATTAAAGAGAGATGACGTTCCTATTTAAAGAAAGAACGTCCCGTAACGATGGGGATGACCATGCCCACCAATGCAGCTTGGCCTGTATTGAGCGTAATGGAAAGTACACAACTGTCATGAACTCGTATTTTGTACAATGTCTACTTATTGAATCCATTTTTCTTCCAGGTAGCAACGATTCATTCTGCTGTGAGCCTGTGCAAAGATTTCAAAGATGCAGCCTCGTCGTATATTCGAAAGCAGGTGGACTCATTTGGTAAGTTATAAGTGTTCATAACAACGATGTCGCCACGGGCTCGAGCCAGTATAAGTGTTCATCCTTAAATTTGGTGGTACTTTATGGGAAAATGCACTTGTCTTTCATACAAAAGTAGCTGGATAAAATTTAAAAAGAGAGTTAACCATTTCACCGTACATTGCAAATTTGAAAGTACGACAAATTGTGTTCAGATATATTCTTATTTACAAATGAAGTTTGAAATCAGCGTCGAATAACAGATTTATGATTGCTAAAACGTTTCCGCCAGAAAGTTTTCGTCCTTCCCAGGCTGATCAGTGTCTGCCGAAAACGTTTAGCTATCATGAAATTTATTGAAGGTCTGGTACATCTGCTTTTCCTGGTAAGGTGCAGGGTAGAAATAATTTGGATTGTTTTGCAAGACTATCAGTTAGCAAAAAGCAAAAAAAACAAATGTGACTAAAAACAGCCTTAGCATTTCCAAATTAGGGAAAAGAGAACGTGAGGAGAAATTGGGTTTCGATCGATGATCTAACGATTGAACGCAAGCCTTGACAGTCAGAATCATGTTAAGTTACGGGATTAAATGGATATGGTTATCTTAAGCAACTGATTCCCTATAAAAAAAATAACAAGAAACCCCGTTCTTTAAAAACAAAATTTCTGTTTATAATATTGGCAGTTTGATGACCACGTTTCGTTTACTTTTTTGACATCATTAAAGGGGAGGTTTTTTAGGGAAGAGTAAGAAACAACTTAAATATAAAAGTAATAGAACATTTATTCACTAAACTATAATATATGGCATCAAAAGTATAAAAGTAGATGGTAAATCATTTCTAGAAAATCACGACGACAGCCCTCCCGCTGAAAATTTTAAAAATATTTTTGCAATACGAATATAAGTAAAAGTAAAGTTACGGTATTTTAGATGTTCTCCAGTAACTGTTCAAGAGTTATCAAAAAAATACCTTACCCCTACCCCCCACCCCGATATTTTAGAGTTTTAAGTCGTGGGAACATTAACACAGCCATCAACCCTTTCTGTCACGGAGCAGTGAAATCGAAAAACGATCAGCAACTTGGTTTCGCTGTGGTACTCGGACTCACATAGATTCAGTTTTGTGAAAGTGCCTTTCTTGCTACTTTTCTAGTGATATGGTTGTCTTCCATACCGGTTGAAGGAAAGATAGACTTTCCGACTGTTGATTATTGTTGTTTCGATCTGGCTGCAGCACATGAGCAGACAGCATCCATTAAAAGACATATGCGACCACTTTAACGTGAAGTCGATGTGGGCAGAGATGACCGAGCGGTGACATAAACGGATTCCGAGATAAAAATGTTCGTGCCACGTTCCGGCAGTAATACCCTGGATCCTCAACCAAAGCATGGGTATCGATCGTTTGGGTACGGGATCACACGTCCCTTTCACTCTTTTAACGGGGACATAATAGTTTTTATTCCTTTCAGCACCAGAGATTTTTAACTTTCAAAATCATACTGCACTTCCGATTAAATTTGTAAAATTCACAGCACCATACATACAGTATGGTAGCAATTTTGGTGGGACATGTTGCTATTGTTTGATCTATTTACTTCCATTGTTGCCAGTAAGGAAGTTACACACTATAACAGGAGATGTTCAATCTCTTGGGAAGATGGCACTGGGTACAAAGAATGCTGAAGCTGTACTAACACGAAGTGACAAGAAAGAGAACCCTAAGACCTGAAATATGTCCTGCCCCCATCTCCCACTTTTTAATACGGATCGATGATTTCTATACTGCTCTATCGTACCAATGTGTAAAACTGGGACGTGACTGTGATTGCAACAAATTCTTATGCACCGTAACGTACACCGTACACTGTACACCGTAAGTGTGGTAACTGGTAAGTGTGGTAGCTAAGTGTTACACTCCCCAGTGTAACTAAGTGGTAACTAAGATTGTACACTCCCCAGAGAGTGGATCGGGAAAAGTCATCCTTTATCTGCGGCGGAAATGTTGATGCGCCTCTGAATATGTCTTGAATGGAAGGGTCCTCTAGGAACAGCTTACATTTGTGTACTTGGAGGATCGTTGTTTTATAACTAGTGCTACATAATTGAACAGATTAGAGGAAACCTCGGGTCTACACTTATTACTACAAAATTTTATTTCATACTTACTGATCTTTTTCTTTCAGAGTCGAAGACAGTGGCTGAGTTTGGTGAAGTCAAAACTCCAAGAACCCTTATTCGATCCATTCTTAATTAAATGAATGCGAAATACCAAGTCAAGTCTCCACTCTGCTTATTTCAATACGACGCTGTTTACCGTATTGAGTACAATTTCTGCCTCAACCTGATCATCGAGGCATACGGTTATTTCATTAAGAGCAAGTTTCGTTTGATTGTATACAGATTGTAACGATCTTTAATTAGCTAGTTTGATATCGTATTGGTTAGCTCGTTTTGTATCCATTATGGACAGCTGTGCACACACCTCAATACGGTAAAAGGAACTATCTTCATAAACCCTGTTAAGACAAGGAAGTGTGCAAGATATAGCACACTAATTTACAGCGCCTATTTATATAACTAAAACCTTATGTGACCCAGAACGGTTCAGCGAATCATTTTAGACACAAATTCGGCCATGTGAATTTCTAAGCAAATTTACTAGTTCTTTGTGGCTGATTATATTGAATGATAGTTGATTTGTTGCTGGCTTTTAGCACTGTTTAACTAACAATTATAGACCTAATACCACCTCATCGTATATATATTACATTGTTGCATCATAACTGTAGCTAGGTACCCTTCGAAACCCGTTGTCTGCCATGCGGAAGTGAATTTTGCAGTCACTGCCATTTTCCAGCGAGAGAGATCTGCTTATACGCCAGGACATTGAAATCTCCTGACTCAGGAACGGATTCAGGGGGGAGGTTTCAAGGAATCCGGAACCCCTTTAGTTCGGCCAACAATTATTTATTAACCGTCGGTATGTCGCTATGTACGGAAAATGGATCGCTTTTAAGCCTGTTGAATGAAGTGTTTCTGGGAGAGTCTTCGAGATTTCGTTTGATAACCACGACGGCATGTATATAACGGGCATTTCCCGTTAAGGCCAGAACCGCCTGAATATATTTCTTGGATACGCCTCTGATTACTTCGCCTTGATTTGGACTGATGCTACGAAGTGGAGGAATCAGTACCGTGGAAACAAACGTTGTATAAGGGAGGGGGATGTTATGCTCAAGGTATGTCAATTTTAGAAGCGTAAAGAATTAGGTAAATATTCCCGGCAATCTAAATTAAAATCTGAAAAGACTAGGTGAGAGACAGAGCCAGAAGAAGCATCAAGCTGAAAGTTTGATACTCTCCATTTCGTACTCTGTACATAAGTATATTATTACCGCTCAACAAACGTTAAAACCTGGGATGTTTTTTAAAAAGCCCTAAAGCTCAGGCCGGAGTTTATATTTCTCGCCTTACCACTGCCTAAGAAATGTCGAGGCTGGAGTGATTTTTGAAAGAGCGTCGAAGCTGGGGATATAGTTTGCATTTCTTATCAAACACCTGGTGCAGTTTCTCGAACTTTCTAGCACTTTCGCCCTTAGTTCCCCCTGCTTCAAATAGCCGTTGAGTCATTTACCGTAATCTAGCAGAAAATATTCAAAACTGTCGACTGGGACAGTATATCGGATAACGTGTTCTTATGCTAAGATACCTTCCTCACTCGCATGCCTCCATTTATTTTCGTTATGTCTCATAACTTTGAGGTGTACTGGACAAGCTCATGCGATAGATAGCTGTGTACATTGCATAATCCGCTTTCCCTTATTTACTTTAATACATGTAGTTGTATGTGTAAACGTTCAATAACCAGTTTATAACTTGTACTCGCTAATTATTGCTAACTATTTTTAGTGTATATATATATATATTCAGATTCCAATCAGTAAAGCCAAGCCTTGTTTAGATAATGTATTTTATCAGCTTTTGTTTTTTGTAAGACTGTAGTTACGGTCCGTAGGTACTTTACTGTGATTAGGTTCTCGTGATTGCGCTCTTTTAATATTGGTTTTTACTTGATGCAGTGGTTCCTGATTTTAGTTACAGTATTACGTCCCGCAACCAAGGCGGTAAACCCCTTCAATGCCGGAGAACGCCCAGGGAAAATTGTTGGGGACCGTTTGACTTCTCGGACGATTTAGTTTCGTAGCGTGTCTTTCGCGAATAAAATTGGCACAGAGTTCTGGTACCGTATATGATCGAATATGCACCAGGAGCGCTTATTAGAAATTGCAACCATTATTCCTGGCCGCCATTTCAGCAGTGACACTTATAAAGTGTCCTTTTCAAGATCAAGTATATACCCTACGGTGTGTGGTATTTCCAAGGTCGCTTGAAATTAAAAATACTTAATATTAATCCAAACGATATATAGAAGTACGGCGTTATTGTACAACTACTACCATAACTAAAAACCAACTTAGTAGGCTCCAAATCGGGGGCGATAATAGTTTTTTCCAGTTTGTACCCGGAGCGTGTATTGTGCGGCTGGCGCAGGTTTGGTCATTTACGGTATTACACATTTTGCCTCCTTAAAAACATGTTTCCTATTTCTTTAACGATTTTTTATTTCGCTAATTCTGGTGTAGAATTCGCGAATTTGACAATTTTGCGGAGAGCTAAATGACCCAGAAGCCGTCTTACCGCGTATTCGTTCTTTGGTTCGAGATTGAAGCCGAAGAGGGAAACAGTCTGAGAAGCTAAGATGGTCAGTAAAAGAAGCTGCTGTAATGATTCCCTCTCAGTTGACATCACTGCCTCGCTAAGATCGCCTTTGCTCATTTACATCCAACTGCTTCAGCAATTATGCGCACGTCTGCAGTATGTCGATTTATAGGGGGAGAGTAAGTAGATAGTAATTCCATTTTAATGTATTTTGAATTAAGCGTTTTAATATTGTAGCATTCGTATTTTTCCCATATTTGAAGGAAGTAGAGTTTAAGAGTGCTTGTTGCACACTGCAGTGTATTTGATGTATTTTTGTTTGCTTATCGTCAAATATGTAGATCCATATTTCAATAATTAGCCGGTCTTATGTATCGATAGAGAAAATACGTATCAATTATTGTTGTTCTTTCTTCGGTTTCTGGGAATAACAGATGATATTGAATCCCAGCTTTCCCTGATGCTGTCTAACCACTAAGGTTGCTAAGAGACAGCTGAGAGGCCTAAAAAAGCTGACTGAATTAGAACATTGTTGCAAAAAGCGGCGCCCACATTGCGTAAATGCAAACTAGTGCACAGATTCTAGCTATCAGTAGTAATACAGATTAGTGTTCCTCAACCCCTGTCGGCAGAAATTTAGTATTGTTTCTCTTCACAGATATTCAGCAACTGCAAAGTGCAAAGACTGTCAAGAAAGAGTCCAAGCTTATTTGCCAGGTTTACAACGAAAACATGAAGCGTAGAGCAAATTAGAAACTGCGTTTATTTAAACTTCTGTTTGGTTACGGCGGTTTGACCCATCAGATCAATACAGTTTCTCAGGGAATTTACAAACATAAGAAGCAATCCATTAGAAAATCTTACTGGCACCCATGGAGTGTCTTCCACATCTTTTCACAGCTGTCAAATTCATTTGGGTTTAACATATTAAATATCTGTCTGAGAAGATTCTAGGGAAAGAAAAATATTTATTACCGGTACATATTTATATGTCAATGGTACTTCTTTCCTGAAATCTACTGAGTCACTCTGACCCAGCTTTTAATATTCCAAGTACTTTACTATGCTGCAGGTCTAAAAGGGAGGGGCATAAAAACCTCAAAGAGGCTTAGAGGTTAACGTATGCAATTTGCAAGGCACCATCTTACTTAAACCGGTAGGTAGACATTATGAATCTGCCAGAATTCGTTAAGTCCTATTGCCGCTTCGTTTGGGCACAAAAAGATCCAAGATGTCCCAGTCAAATTTTATGAACATATCATTCATGTTTCTGATCGTCTGACATAAGACTATCAACTCTAAACTTAGACTTAGCTTCAAGTATGAAGGTAGACTACTTTTCGTCAGCAGAAGCATGTCTGTGGCATTAGATGCCCCATATTGCTGTGCCATATGGAATTTTGAAAGGTCATATTCAGCATGCAGAAGGAATATATAAATCGTCGAGGTCAGACCATTTTTTATGAAGCGATCTCTTTGTGGTTACTGATGAATCGTCTGCAGAGAGTGGCTAAGCATATAATTTCTATTACAGACGATAACGGAATTAGGCGAGATAAAGTTTGATTTAAAGGACGTTACTAACAGGTGTCTGTCGAAGTTAGAAACAAATTATGTAGCGGTCGGTTCTAACTCCTGAAACATATGAAGAAGCTTAACTTTTAGAAGTAGTTCCATTACAAAAATTCAGTTGTTCTAATGGAACCTGGTAGCATTTTGTATATTTGATTTCCTTAGGTGAAAAGAAAAGAATTCAAACGATATTACGATTCGTTGACATTAGATACTAAGTGGACTTAAAAGGAACGAAAACAGTAGAAGCATTTAGAGGAAACCCTCGGTCGGCCCAGCTGGTCTGAGTAATGACTTCCCTGTGGTAGCAAACTATTCACGGTAAAAAAAGGAAGACGATTAAGATTATTAAGAAACCAGCGAAGACGTAGGAACGATACGATTGAGATGTAGTAGAATGAGCCCATTGAAGCTCATGGAGGAACCCCAAAGATGATCTGGTTAAAAAGTAAGGAAATGGAACAACACCCAATTTGTGAACTGAAAGAGTTAGACTATCTTTAGTGATCTACTGAGAGGGAAAGCAGAGCTTCTTGGGAAAATGATTTTTGTGAAATAATTTTGAAAAGAACACTAGGGAAATAGAAAATATGTCACCAGCGGGGATCGAACCCGAGACCGTGAACGAATAAATAATAATTCTAAAAGATCAAAAGAATAGAAAATGTAAGAAACAATCTAAATGGAAAATAAAAACTGTTTTATTGTTAAAATGACCTTTAAAACAATTGCGTACCCGTGTATCGGGCACTTTGCCACGCTGCCAAAAATGCCCCTTTCT
Organism: Alatinidae sp. Z8VKAUB7J3; assembly: GCA_010016025.2. Classification (NCBI taxonomy): domain Eukaryota; kingdom Metazoa; phylum Cnidaria; class Cubozoa; order Carybdeida; family Alatinidae; species Alatinidae sp. Z8VKAUB7J3. The sequence goes on along the minus strand of JAAAKM020006971.1, from coordinate 5,656,579 downwards.
CTGTAATGACAAGTTGACAGATCCAGTGGTATACTTCATCTACAAGACATGTTATTTAGTTTTTGTCCATATTTCGCACATTCATTACTCCGCTATAAAAGTGTACTTTTATGTAAATGTTAATTTGTAAACATGTGTTCCATTCCTTCACAGTTCCAACTGAGCCTGTTACAGGGCTAAAAGTTGAGAAGGTTTCGTGGGACAGTGTTCAATTGAATTGGACAGGAGTCACAGACCATGGAAAGTCGGTCTACACCTATGAAGTACTCTATAAGGAACACAATGGGAAGCTGCGTACTCAGCGTACAGATGCAACCACTATCACGATTAAAAATCTTTCACAGCTCTCATCTTACCTATTTAATATTCGAGCCGGTACTTCGGCTGGATTCGGACCAAAACTTGAGAAAGAGCTGTATGCACGCACAACAGGTACGTCACCATTTAAGATTTGGAGCAATTTTCAGACTATCTCTTTCTTGATTTCACAGTGTTTTTGCTACGCATGCGCGGTCATGAAGATAGTTCATTGTGAAGTATTAACTCTCTGGGGCTATTTTGACTTTGTCTCTCATTAATTGTTGTAAGTCTTAAAGGTTTGATACTTTAAAAAAAGATATATCGCCCCAATCAGCATTCCAGGGGAATGTTTATCAATCTATATGGGCCCGCAGCAGATTCTGAATTCTTGGTCAGTCTAGTTCCCATAAGTTATTTTATTCAACTTGCCATTTAAATGTGTGAATGTTTACCAACTTCTTCGCTGATAATGTAACGATAGACAGAACGACTCTCTGTAACATATATTCTCCAATCTTTAATTTCTTTACTTAAGTCCCTAATGTGGCAAACGCTTCTATTTTATTTCCAAGGAAATATTTTTGTGAAATGAAATGAGTGCCAACGAATGGTCTTGCATTACCTTAAAAGGTGCGCGCGGTTTCAAGAAAGTTGTCCTGAATCATATTGAGGATTTTTAAAAGCTCTGCTCCGGTATATGAAACTTCTGTAATTGACATCAACGTTTTCAATATCTTTCTCTTTAAAGAGCTGCAGCAATACTTATATCTTCCTACTCTAGGCCACAGCACATATTTACTTCCAAGTTTGTTAAAATTACGCAACTGTTCAGAATGCAAGTTGTGACAAATATTTGACAATAGAAAGAATTAGTGTGGCAGTACCCTGTCGTCGCCTTGCCTTTTTAAACCCTAAGCCTACGTCTTTAGAATGTCAAATTTAAGTCAGTTATCAGGTTCGTGAAATCTGATAACAATAACAGTTTTTATCACGCTAGCCGGATGCAACTGGTGGCAAACATTTTCGGGATGTTTATAAAAGATTCGAAATTTGTTTGATTTGTTATATTTGAAGAAAACTAGCCACGCAGACAATCAAATTTTGACGGGGTGCCATTTCAAAACAAAACCTCTTCCCTCACTTTCTTCCTTCCAAGCCAGCCCACCATGGTTTTATTGGCTGGGAAAATTTTGAATGAATCGCTGGATCTGCCAGACAGCCCCCACTCTCCCACCAGTTGAACTTGATGTCAGGCTTTACGTAATTGATAGGCGAGTCTCTGTAGACTGTCAGAATTAACCCTGGAAGCCAGTCACCCCTTTTCTCTTTTGTTACAAAATCCTTTTGTTCAAACTGAACCTGTATTTCTTCTCTGCGGATACTCTATTTTTCTCTCCCATTAAAGGATACTGCCTTTGTCATCTGATTGGATACAGTCTGAATTAACTATTACTAGTTTATGAGTCAACCAAATCTTGTTGGTGTTGCCATGTAAATTTCAATTCATTTCTTATTGACAGACAGAAACGACTGTGCAGATAATCGGGCAAATTTATGCGACAGGAATGCAGAATGTTTTAATACAGAAGGGTCATATCTTTGCCAGTGCAAGACTGGTTACTATGGTAACGGGATTGTTTGCAAAAGTAAGCCATAACATTGACTTTTAAATCACCAGCTCGTTTTTTTTAGCAAATTTAGTGTGACAATGTCTTCTTTTATGACACTTACTGTTGTATCTATTCTATCTTTAGGGTTGATGATATCTGTTATGACAAAAATATTATTCAGAGAATTTGATGTTGTATCATTTTCAGTAGTTGCCTCTTAATTTAGTTAATCAATGTTTATATCGTTGAAATTCCGAGTTATATTATGAAGTAGCCACTAGAAGATACAATGATTCTAATTTGATGGATCAAGTGAGAAGGCGCCGTGAGAGCAGTTGACCATTGTGTACATAAGTGATCCCAAGGCATAAATCTATCGTGGTCATAGCTAAGTGCGCATTATTACCAATTAATGAAAACACGTCGAGTTAGGAGTATTTTTACTTCTCTTTCTTCTATGTTAAGATATGCAGTGAAATTCTATTTGAATTCCTTTTTTATCGACTCTTCTTCCCATTACCAGATTTACCAGCAGATGCCATGCTAGACAACTTCTGTCCCTCTGATATGTATCGTGACATCGTTTGGCCAAAGACGTATGAAGGTGATGTTGCAATACAACCTTGTCCTAAGGGAACCAATGGTAAATATTTGTAACGATTCCTTGTCACTTTTTTCCACTGCAGTTCATATCGATGTTGAATATTCTTACTTTCAACGACTCTGGAAAGACGCAAGTAGTGATGTCTGTCCCATTGTCTCTGCTAAGTAGATAGTGGGTCAGTTAAACACTGCATGCTCTCTTAGAACTTTAAAATTCTTTATTTGTTTGGGCAATAAGTATAATTGTACTTGCGTTAGCGTCTAGCAAGTTGGCATACATTCTCAAGGCATTGGTACACATGCCAGTAAACCTGGAATAGAGGGAAAGTCCCATGCTTTCGTTTTTATTGTTGTTTATGAATTGAAAAGTTGGTTTGTGGTACAACACTTGAATATTGCGTTGAGTAAATGATTTATTTTGCTCAACGTTTTTGCCATACACTGATCACAGCAATCGTATGGAGTGAAATTTTACTCCATACGATTGCTGTGATCAGTGTATGGCGAAAATGTTTAGTAAAATGAATCCGTTACTCAACGCAATACTCATGTTTATGAGTTATGCAATAAATGCATGATAGTTCCTTAGTCATTAAATTTTTCCTTTTCTGGTATGAAGAACGTATTAAAAACCACAAAAGAAAGGTTTTCATAACATCCAAACCCTCATTTTACGAAATCTTTTTGGCTGTATTAAATACTCTTAACTATAGGAGACGTTTCTTTTCTAATTTTGAACACCATGTTGTTATAAATCCCTAATTTGTTTAGGGTAAACTTAAGTTGGTATTATGATACGCGGTAGAATGTCTGTTTACGAATGACAGCACGGGCGTTAAACAGTTCCAGTTTTGGGTTTTCTTTTCAGAATTGAAGGCATTGATTCCCCTTCGATTAATTTACGTTGCATATGATTTACGATTTATAAATGTATTGCCTCCACTTACGGTTTTTGTCATGTTATCGTGTATGTTAGGTTTTGCCACGAGACAATGCCTCCCTGGATTAAGAGGTGAACAAGCTGCCTTTGTACGAGCTGATCTTAGCAAATGCGTGTCAGCAGACATTGAAAATATAGTGCAGTTGGTAAGATATATGATATCGAGTGATTTTTTTGTGTATAACACTTTTATTATATATCTTGAAGTGGTGCAAGCTAGGACTACGTGGTCAGCGGTAGTTCGCTGTCCTGATGCGAGGTTGCAGTGCAGTTAAGGGGACAAGGTCTCTTTTAATTAATGAAAGGTAGCAAATTGCACCCAAGCAATCACGTGATCATACGCATTCACTTTCATGTATAGATGTACAGGTATATGATTTCAAGATATCATGTGCTACAGTTTTGAAATGATTAATGCCCAGGGGAGCATCGGTATAAATATCAAGAAGTTTGACTTCTGTAGAACGAGCAGGAATGCTTTAATTGTCTTTGGTAATTCCAAGCTGGTTGTTTTTGAGCCTAGAATAGTTGCCGATGAAAATGACTAAGTCGTTTTTTAAGGTATTGAAGTATGGAACACAGACTTTATTTTATGTTATGTTATGAGCCAGGAAGGAAAGTAAGTGGCTGAAATGGAAAGTGGAAACTAAAACACGAAGAACAGTGTGTGATATCCAGTTGACTTTCTCGGCTCCCTTTAAACAATTCAACACTCAAGTTTCCTTTGTCATACTTATATTTGAAGATTGACAATCCCAATATTCCCGCTAAAGTTGTTGTTGACAAAATGAAGAACGCGACAGAACACAGAGCTGTGATGTACGGAGGTGACATTAAAACAATGGTGGGTCTGTTTGGATCAGTCCTCGACTCAAAGGTCAACAGCAGCAAAATGACGCAAATGGAAGTAGAAGATATAACGAAGGTAATAAAATTGGTTCACAGTTTAAAAGTTAGTATAGTTATTGCATCTTGTTAATGTGAAGCTCTTTGGACAGTTTTACCATTTCTGGTTGGTTGTTTTTTTCATTTTCATTTTTTTTGTTGAAAGGATTAAGTTCTGTTTTTCGCGGGATTTGCTTCATAAACTAAAGTAAGCTATGGCGGTTTCTCCAATATGATTCTGTCGCCTTTTTCAAGTAATTGATGGATAGTAATTGATACGATGTAAGACGAAAGCGCCCTTAAGAATAGAGCAAAGACTTATCGAATGATGATGATAATAATGACATCCGAATGATGGCATACTTTGCTTTTTGTAATAACTTGTACCTACATTTCAAAAATGTGTGCTATAATGTTTTAACGACGGGAGTATTCTTTTAAATTGTAGAACATCGCTGGTGTAGCTAATAATCTGCTGGAAGAAACTACGATGAGTGGCTGGAAGGACATTCCTACATATCCGGAGGTATGGTCATATTTATCTTTTTATGTACCAATGAGAATGATGAAACGATAGACTTCGCTTCATTTTACTGGCAGTGAATACTCTTCATCCTTTGAAAAGATTATTAAATTTG
>JAAAKM020006971.1:5630433-5641291 GCA_010016025.2 Alatinidae sp. Z8VKAUB7J3 | reverse complement strand
CAGTTGGGACTAGAATCCACATCTAAGTGGTAACAGCAGCTATCCGGATTTGGTACAGCTTGTTATTGTTGCCCGATATAGCAGGCACGCAGCCAGTCAAATTTTGATGGGCGGGCAAATTCCAAACGAAAACTTTTCCCTTCCTGGATGGTAGGGGAGCATCGTGTAATGGTAGCACATCACGTTGCAATGATGAAAGACGGGGTTCGACTTCTCATGGTCCTACGTTTTCACCATTGAGCTTTTCATCCTGTATCATCATCAACACGCGTCACCTCCTTCCTTCCAGGCCATCCCACCACGGTTTTGTGGAGTGGGGAAATTTTGAATTTTTACAGTCCCTGGAAGACTAAAAATGGCAATTGAAAGAACTAGACTCCTCGTGTTTCTCGTCTAGTAAATTTAAATACAAACGTAATCCACCTTTGAATGCCAGCAAGGACTTTTCAGGGGGGGGAGGGGATGTGCCCAAGTTTTACCTGTTAGGCGGGTACAGCCCCCCGCGCCCGTCCTTGGCTGCGTGCATGCGATATCAAAAACAATCCATTACCATGTCAGTGAAAGGCTTGTCCGTTATCAAAAGCTATCCAGCACCGTGTAACAGAAGCTGACCAGTTGCTATCTGGTACTTGATCACCGAGGCCAACGTAGCCCTTCAGAGAATATTGTGCGTGACCTAGTCTCTAGTCTATGAGCTAAGAGTTTCTAAGTGCTTTCTGAGGGCGTCAAAAGAAACTGAAGCCGAAATGTTAAAGCTAAGATGTGCGGCACTTGGCATAGCTGATATCGCTAAGTTGCGCTCCCTCTTTACACACTAACTTCACTTCCAACTCGTCTTCATTATCGAGGGATTAACTGAAATATATTGTTATACAAGGCTAATCATTTCTACAGATAAATCCTTTTGACGAAGAAGACAGCAAGCCACGTTTTGATAATCACCGATTCGTAATCCGTTTTCGTTTTGAACATCAATAAAATGAGGACCTTAATGGAGCTGATCCCATGTCAGTTTGTGTATATATACATTACAACTGTAGATTAACCAGACTAAGCAAAATATAGAACGCCCACCCAGAGAGACGGTTATTGAGGTAGAGAGACAAGAAGGATTTAAACTTCTTCTATCCGTTTTTGTGTAGAAACTTATGCAAAATTGTTGATAAATATCAAAAACGTGTTTTTGTTGTTAATGTCTTGAACGTTGTGCAAAGAAGTTTGAACTCTTTTCATAGCGAGTTTACATTTGGTTATAAAAGGGTTGACGAGGCTGATTTCTTGTAGAAACATTTTAATTAAACCATACTGTTCCAAATAGTGGCGGCCTCAGAGGGGGGCTTTGGGCTTCAGACCCCTTACATTTTAATTACTTATCTTATTTATCTCTGGTAAAGTAAACTCTGGTAAGTTACTACTCACATAGTAATTCTCGATTGATGCAAAATTTTATCTTAAGGTCAAAAGAGACGCTTAGCTATCTCTCAGCTAACCCTTTTTAAGTTGCTGGCGCCATCCCAGCGAATAGAATTATGTAAACGAGGGTTTCTAAACCTGACAGTATGCCACCCTCCATCCACCCACCCAAGCCGCCAAATTCCAAAGTACCCCCTTGGATATAAAGTAGATTATCCACAAAAGAGTCCGAACTTGTTTACAATGCGTGAAAGGGAAAAGTTTAGATCATTTTTTACGGTTATTATTTTGGTCCCGGTGTTTTGATACAAAAAAACAATAAATGATACTAATAGAATTGAGAAAATAATTAGTTCGTAAGAACACTTCCAGGCAAAAAAAGCATTTAACTGGAAATTCTTACTTCCGCACTTAGTATACTTTGGACCACCTGGTACCCCCTTCTCACAAATTTCCCCCCTTATAATTTCAAATACTCCCTAGAGCCTACGAGGTCCCTTGACCCCCGTTGAGAAACAGTAATCTAAACATTAGTCGTACTAAATTACAGTGGGAACGAAAAGATTCATAGGTCTAAATACCACAACTAAGTGTTTAGCCAGTATGTACCCTTTTTGGTCACTTAGTCGTCTTTTCGCGTCTTCGCCTGCTTGTTTTAATGTTTTGCTGAGACATCTTACCTTAGGCGTACATGATATTGGGCGTACCTTAATGTCCGCCCTCATATTAAGTTATGCCAGTAGGGCGGCGAGATAGGATAGCTCCCCAATATCACTTCATCATCAAATTACTCCCATGGTTAGACCCCAATTTTTGGGTTATCATCCCCAGAAACAAATTTTAACGTTGGAAACTGCCCCAGTGTCATTTGGAGACAGATTCGTGGTTGGACTGTAACTAGCTATGACGCTACAGTAATGTCAAGCTATATATTTGTCTGTAAAACATGTTGGGTTGGTACTGTAAAGTCCCATAAATTCCTTCAAATTGAATGGGAATTAATTACCAGTTATTTTGATAAGAAACGCCTGCTTGGCATGTTGACAGGTTCCAACCTATTGCAGATATCTTGTTGCTATAATCTAAAATATAATTTAAAGGAAGAAACTGTCGCGGGAAGAAACTGTCACGAAAAGTCGCGAATGCTTTGATTTTTTTGTGTGTTAACTGACGCGGGAATTAACTGTCGCGAACGCTGGAAAATTTAATTGTCGCGGGAATTAACTGTCGCGAATTACTGTGCGAATAACTTTTTTGGTCTCTTCTCTCCGCAAATGCCGCACATTATACAAAACCAAATAATATTTTTTTGAAAATTAAAAGTATATTTTGTCACTGATACTTCAAATAGGAAAATTTAAAATAAAAAAAATCAAAATTTGTTTACGAGAGTCCGTAAGGTGAAATGTTTCTGACAAAATTTAAAAGTCGCCGGAACTAACTGTCGCGAAAGGGCCAAAAACACACTGTCGCGGGAAGAAACTGTCGCAAAAGTCGCGAGATTTCTCTCGCGACAATTTCTTCCTTTAAGGTAGTCTATGGCACCCGGTGAGTAAAACACTTCACACAAATAGTTTTTTTAAAATATTAAGGAACAGCATATGTTACTTACATTGATGAGTTCACACGTTGAATGACCTAGAAGACGAAAAACACGAAATGTAAGTACAAGGTACCCTCAATGGTTGCCTTGTCATTTACTGCTTCTAAATCTCATTAAATTTTTCTACAATTGAAAGAAAGTTATACACACTGATATTAGCTACATCAATCCTAAAAACTTTCAGATACATATCGATTTAAATCACGTGAGTAATCTGGGTACAAACCTTATGAGGTAAAGAGGTCGATCTGAACATCCTGAATATTGAATTCTCAGTGGCAATTCTCACCCTACTTTCTCTCCATAGAAAGTTAATACATTAAAAATCAAGGCTAAACGGTCATGATGGAACATAAATTTGTATTGGTTCATCGTGAGAAACACACTCGCACTCCTTCACCGATTTCTTGCTTCCATACCGTGTCCATTTAAACTAATAACGTGCAGTACCTTAACAAAGGATTAATCTCGTATTTTCCTCGCATATTTCGGCAATTTATCGTCCACCTCACACAGACATAAAGTACCTGAAAATCCCAGTCTTAAATCTAAAACCCACAGGTCCGCTGTATGTTGTCACGCCGTTTGGACTATTTTCAAGCATTCCCTTTGGAAACGTAAAAAGTTGAGAACTCACATCCGGTAAAATACAATTTGCACACATCTCCCACTGCTTATTAAAATGTGCATCACCTGCATCTCTCTTTGGACGTTATGCCTCATGGAATATCTTTTAGAGAACATGTATCTATTGGAGCTAATACAGGCTTTCCATAGAATCAAAACTAAAGCCTGTCGAGAACAAATCAGGCTCGGTGGCAATAGCACCTGGACTCTGTGCAACACAGTGGGCTCTCTTATGCATCCTCTCATATAGGTCTTGAAAACCAGGGAAATTTTAGCTTTGTTATCATGTACGTAGGCATTGGTCCATAACAATATTAAATAGTGAACTATCAAACACAAAGTTTTCCATTAACCTTATACTGATGTCGACTCACAGCGCCAACGTGTATTTCATGATAAACGCAATTTCTCAAACTTGAAATGGTCCACCAAATTCCAAGCAACTATTATCTTAGCTATCAAAGGGTCCTCTATTCAAAAATTTGGTTGCGGAAAGTCATTCGAGCGAACAGTTCAACTGTCGCGCAAACTGGCGTACCTACGTGGGAAAGCTGGCAAACTTATGACATTTTAAATAAGATAGCCATCGCAGACTATATCTACTCAGCTAAGCGTAATTGATTTCTTGGGTCAGTGCTTAACAACGAGTCGAAGACGTGGAGCTGGTCAAGAATTAAGTGCTAAACAAGAAACGGAATTTCGAGCAGTTGCAAAAAATATATTCTGACAAAGGCTGTAAGCCTCGAAGACATCACTTAAAGCATCATGTAAAGGCTATCCTGAGGAAACGACACGAGGGCTAAAAGTATTGCTTAAAAGTATCATCCGTTGCTAACAAACAAATAATGAGAGAGGGCCTCGATACTATTTGGCGGCTGCATGTTTATTTTACCGAAACCTCATGGGTTTCAAGTACACCCAACCACCTGAAAAATTGACTTTCAAGTTGAATGATGTGCCATGTAGCGCATATATAACACTGCACTATCTACCAAATGGTCATCTCAAATATTTCCATATAACACATGGGACCCCTAAAGAGGAACGTGTGACAGACTATGCAAAAGTGCAGCAAGAGACTGGACTACTATGTTAATCGCATTGTCCTCTCAAGGCGGAATAAGCCAAACTAGTACATCATATTCTATGATGGCCAGTCATAACCTTCTCAAGTGAACACACAGGCAGACACAAATTATTACTTAAAGTATTTTCTTTACGCTGGCTTGATTAAGAATTAATATTATCTCAGTCTTCTGGAATTACAAAAAAAACTGATTAAATTTAACTTTGGCCCAAGTATACGAAGTCGCTCGTGTTTCAGTCAAAGTCTCCAGCCTTCCAAGGCTCTAGCTGAAAGGTCCTGGTAAACAGCGGGAGGTGGGGGTGGGGTGGGGTGGGAATAAAGCTGCAGTAAATTAACATCTGGAACCGTGAAACCCACTAAGTAAGCAAGGGTGGGTCAAGCTGCCGCAAGGAATATCCTTCGACCCTGCTACTGGACGATGAAGCTAGTTTCATGATAGCGTCACCCGCCCGGCACTAGCTCTCAAAGAACGTGTAGGCTGCCTGTATGAGTAGGCCATATGCCCTGATCTGCTTATCAGCCAAGCTTGTAAGTCCCTAGTTCCAATCTCTACTCCCATTTACAAGGCCCTATTAAGTTCACGAATAGTAAGAACCCCTACCAATCAAGGTGTGTAAGACAAAAATGGATATAACACCAAACGATAATAAAAGCAAATGAGGACAAAGCCAAGATAAATAAAGCAAAACAGTGCAAAAGCCACAAAAGGAACAATACCTGAGGCTAAAAGAGATTGCTGTCACAGCGATTTAGTGAATAGGGTAACTATTATGTGATCTTATGGCGGTGTTACTACCTACATTACTGATAGGATCATATAAGTCGGATGCGGAAAGTGTTAAACTTCAAAACCAAACGTACAGCTTCCATATACCTTTCCTGGTTAAGATGGGGCGTGGGGCTCTAATTTCCGATCACTGGACCACCGTTTCCTTTGTCTTAGATAGAACAATAAATGTATCTGGGGTCATCATCCTAAAGGCGTTGTGACTTAACCGTTATTCTTGTTTGAAAATTGAACAGTACAACGCATATGTAGATTTTCAATAACCTTCCTTTGCACCTTGAGTTCAAAACAACACTGAGTCAATAGAAATTTGTCCACTTAACACCTCATGAGAAGACATTCGCGACCTTAATGTAATATTCTAAGGCCCTTATTATAGAGATCGTTGCATTTTTTATTTCAATTACGTACTTCAAGGCGACATAGATATACACTTAATATACTTAATATATCAGACTAAAATAGTATTCTGCCAAGATATCTATTTAGGCGAGAGATTAACGTTCTGACTACTTTTGAAAATTTAACAGTTAATTTTTCTAAATTGTTGTTATTTTTTTCACGTGATGCAGGAAGTGAAAAATCCTTTTGATATCTGTCAGGTTTACTACTTTTAGCAAAGTTCCCTAATATTCCATCCTCTCCATAAAAACGTTTTAATATGTCACAAACCCTAGCTCAACCCATGCCTTCGACCGTGAAGCACCATTACTTGAAAAAATTGTTACAGACACCTTTCAGACACAACTACAGACGTTTCAGGCTTCAGTTAAACATAAACTACGACGAAAATATAACTTCTCGACGTTAAAATGTGTTAAAAAGGAGAACAGCTAGTGTCAGCCACTACTTTGTGTTACGAAGCAACTGCCAACGTAACAAATCCATTCGTAACCATTTGTACTGGGGTCTCTAAGGAACAGAAATAAGTGATTGCCAGCTGATATCTGCAGTCTGATCCATCCTATAGGTGACCATAAGGAAGACGTGCTATATATGTTGCCTTCAAGTTCAGGTCCTGTCGCTATAGCTTAAGGCTCATACACCCACGAGAGGCATAAGGCCTTGTTAAGTCAATGAAAGTTTCATCATTTGTAACCGTTTCCCACTGTGTTTTCACTAAGTAACTTAAGCTTCAGCTCAACAGATATCCATCTAGCGTAGGTTTAATCTCTTCTGATACCCTTAAATACGGACTGAACTCCAGCAGTCAAAACCTTTACTGACCCGCCCACTTAGTAATTATACCGCGAACTAACGAACATGGATTCATTCTACATTGTTTGAAACAGTCTACCCATCAGATGACCTGTGATTGCGATCCCATCTAATGAACTTCCAATTTAAGCAAATAACAGATTACGGGTATTTATCAACATAAACAGATGGTTTCTAATGTATGATCGGCTGGCCTACTAAACTGCCATGCATAAATGTATGTCGAGTTACGGACGACGTTGAGGTAGCGACGTTAAAAACAACGCATAATCCATCAGAAAAGGATAAGAAAACAAATGTTAAGTGGCAAGAGGAGGTAAAGACCGTTGTTACGACAACGTACATCGCTAAAAATTAACTAGAATCCCAACGAGTCGAGGGGTCACTTAAGCAAGGTTGATAAATTTTTAACAGCGTTTTATGTGGCGAGGTCTGTTCAGTGAAATAACAGCTAGCTAAAATGTAAAATAAACGAGTTTAAATGAGATGCCACCTACTTCATCCATTTGATAATGAGCACATAATAAGCATGTGCCATTGACAAGCTTTGTTCAGAAGTAATCTCAACTCTACGTGTTACTACTAATCATTTTCCAACTGAATAAATCGAACAACAAAATGTGTAGGGCATGAAAAGAGAAACTTTGAGTCATACACGAAACCTCGGTGTGACTTTTACACTTTGTGACATGAGGCTAATTAACACTCGTGATTATTGTGACTTTCCAATGAAGTTTTTGTACAGGCTTGGGAAGTAATAAATCTACTTTTTAATATATCACAGACTTTCAATTTATTCCGTTTGTACATGGGCACAGTGCAGCCCTCCTGACTTCATGACGGCTCGCTTCTATACTATTTCAATCATGAAAAAGGGAAAACTGTGCATGCTTTGTTTCCTGATGGTCAGACCAAGTCGTTAACTTACAAAAGAAGGAGAGTTCCTCATACTTGGGTAAGAAAGCAAACTAGAGAGTTCCATTAAAGAATATACCTATTTATCACAACGTCCTCTAGTTGCCTCTTCCTCACACTTACAAATACTCTCAAATACAATCATGTTAACATGTAGCATCAACTGTTTGTCTCTCAAGTTATCAAACATGAAATTACCAAAGCTCATCAGTGGTCTATATATGATGTACTTCTGCCGAAGTAGATCCTAATCTAAACTACCTTAGCTAAGAACTGTTAATGTTATCACTTTGAGTACAGTCAAACGACTCCTCGATATTCCAAAATGTAATAGTTAATTAATAACCAAACATTAAATAAGACTGTCACCAGTCTATATTCTATTAAACTGTCTTGTTCTTCTACTGGATACAGGATTAATGCGTTGAAACTCAAGCCTTAACGTACAAACTTTGGATCATTTAATGGGCAGCAGGGTAACTAGCAATTATTTATATAAGAGCAGGCCACCTTGGTCCTGATTTCATTTGCTACTTCAAACCAGTGTGAGATCGCCCTTTCTACTATAGCTGTAATGGAAACTAGAGAAGGGAGCCTACAAATTTATACTATGTCTAGCTTAGATAGCATGGATGAAACGATCAACAAAAAGGAAACGAAACCATCACACTGTATTGTCTCATCTTCTAACTAGTTATCCTTTGCTTTGGGTAAGAAAGGCCAAATTGTTATTATTTGATAGCGCCAACAAGCATTTTGCAGCATACAGTGGCCTTGGCTTGTGTTCTTTCTCATTGTTTGGGGTAAAAAGCATATGATTGAGCAGTGCTGATTTTAGTACGATTCCTCAAAGTTTAGTACACCCTTCTCCGGTAGAGTGTTCTAAGGACCCTTTCTAGGGCTGAGCGTTATTCAAAGTACCGCAAAATAAACTTCAAACCCCCTGATTTGTGACTTCCATTCATTCTACGACGATTTCTACGTGTCATGCGTACGAATGAGGTTTGTAGTGCCTTCATGCATACATTCTTCTCCAAAACATGCTAAGCCTCCACAAACAGCTCTCTTTAGTAAAACAATAACATGCGGGCGTTGCTGACAGTGAATGTTTTTTAAAGATTTCACACCCGATATGTAGTATTCAGAGTAGGGTTACGTACAGTTTCAACAAACTGATATTTGTAACCACCACGACAGAGTAGGTAAAGCGTTGGACTCGTGATCCAGTGGTTACAGGTTCGAATCCACGTTTGGTCGACTCATGATCAGCTAGGATTGTGACTCCTGTTACCCTTAACAACGACCACGGAACTATCCCCTCATAAAAGGCACTGCACTTCACATATCCCCTGGACTCTCTAAAACTCTAAGGCAAGTCTGGTGTCAGCAAAGATGAACCCTATCTGTTACTTGATTGATGATAACTTTGTAATTCTTCGGGAGAGTTACTGAGCTACTTGACGTTCAAGAACGGGGGTAGGACCGAAGCCGACATGTTGTTACATGAAAATGGGGATGCAACGTCAGGCTTTACTTGAATATGGCGGGAGCAGCAGAAATATACAGTCACAAAATTCAAGCTATCGATTATGGTACCAAACAAAACAATTTCCGACACTATACACTAAATATCTCAAAGAGATGGCCTTTTGGTAAGGAACTATCTTAACTTGAGAAACAGGGCACGGTCTCAAGATAAACACCTAACAGTTTGTCCCCACCCATGGGTTTTACCATGCACAGATCTGAAAGGTCGTTGAGGCCTTCTACTCATGATCCAAAAGACATTTTAATACATACAGCTACATCCGGGCAGTGGACACCTAGAAGGTTTTTCAATTAGGCTGCTTCGACCAAGCCACAGATCTGTTCACACGCCATGGTAAAAATGCATCTTCTGCCCTGTACACAAAACTATATATCTTTGCTTAAAACTGAAATTAAACTAAAACCTGGCAGGCATTACCGGTACAAGTGATCTTTAAACCTGGTTTTTAACCCTGATCTTTTACTAATGCATCAACTTTACTCATAAGTGTTTCAGCATCCCTAGGCCTACTCGTGAGATGTCTCATGTATTCGGGCACCAATTTGTTACTTATTAACGTTTGTTTATATACAACGTTTGTCTAAAATATTGAGCAATTCATAAGGAGTTAGGGTCTTGGCAAAATCAACATCTTCAAACATGCTTTCAATGCAAAAACGTTGTAAGCAACTGGTGTAGGTCTGAATGGTGCGTCACAAGATCAACCTTCTAGCCAAAGAAAGAGCATGCAATACTGCTCAAGGAGGTAAGAAGGCAATGGTATATGTATACAAAACAAGTCTTCACCAAATTCCACCTCATTGCTCATGTCTCCTCTATAATATGCCCTCCGATTTGTGCTCTTGTGACTGACCATTCTGGCCTGTTACTTCCTTGGTGTTCTTCACTATGATATGACACATATAAGAGGCATCGCTTGCGGTTTCACAACATATTATCCCCTCGTTAAACACGGAATACGTGCTGATGTGATCTACCCTTGTTCATCATTTAGTGCTAATAATGCCCATTAAGTATCTTGCACTAAACATATTTTCTGAATTGTTTCACATGAAAAGGAACTTTTGCATTGTAAAGGTGCTACTGTCATGTGAAATCTAGAACATCGTGTGCAATTACTATTCACATCAAATTCGTATGTTGACTTAAACGTTTCTTCCACAAGTAGCTTGCCAGACCTAATAATACTATTTTGTGCGCACATTCATATAAAATGCAAGAACATGCCAGCAGATTCGAGATAGCAGCATACCACGAACCCTCTTAAGCATTACCAAGTTAATATTCGAAGACAATACTAAACTAATCCCATGAAACATCTTTCAAATTACTCAATAAACCACCTTCAATGTTGCATATAAGTTTTACATTTATCGAAAGATCTGGCTCGCTGCCTTATAAGCACGATACAAGCACGTGCTACAACATGAATAAAAAGCTGCATCTGTCCAACCCCAAGGTTCCCACTTTACCGATACCTGTTGAACAGAGATGTGACATTCCATTTGGCTTCAGTAGTTAATCGAGAAACATGCAAGCAAATTGAAACATCAAGATTACGGGCTGTGCGTTTAAAGGTCATTCTTGCTTTTCACAGTTAAGCATGATGAAATTAATCGCTAATCTCTTTCACGGGAACGGATTCTGGCTATGGAATAT
>JAAAKM020006971.1:5593160-5604781 GCA_010016025.2 Alatinidae sp. Z8VKAUB7J3 | reverse complement strand
TATCACTTAAAGTGTTCCCTTCTTTAACATGTGTACCATAAAACGAAAGTTAAACAGATTAAAGATAAACGGGATCGCCATCACAAGGGAACAAGATAAATCGTCAATCTAAGCAAACACGAAATAATCATCAATTTAACCAGTATTCCACATCCCAGAATTTTGGTATCCTATGGACACCCGTAAATGATTTTCAGGTCTAAATAACATTTTAAAAAATTAAACGTGGTAAAAATTAAATCAGAGACTAACTAAAATGTATCTTGGGGTGTATGCCCGTGGCTTATATATAGGTAGCACACAAAATGCATCAACAAAAATTCTTTGATGTGAGAAAACGAATTAAATCTCCGCCTACTTGGTAAACTTGATAAATTCGGATTACGACTTCATCGATTACTTCCGTTCTCAAATTGAGGTATGAAAGAGAAAATAGGTGATGCGGTAGATCACTACAATAAGGAACGGCCAATAATTATCTTTGGCCTTGTTGTCATAAAAGACGAATATAACATTTCTCTACATGTTCATAATGGGGAAGCAGTCAAGAAAGTGCCAAATGGGAAGTAAAGTAAGTCATGAATTATCACACCTACGTATATAAATTTCTGTCAAGCGCCTGAAAGAAAACTCTGCTACAATTGCGTGTTTACTACGCTCATTTTGAAAAAAGCATTTTTCTTGATTAAGATATATTATTACCTTTACTCCTGCTACTGTTGCTGGTGTATCTCCTGGTTCTCCCTAAAGGACGTACAAAAGAAATTTAAAGGGTTATTTCTCGTGCATACACGGAATAACTAACAGTTAAGCAATGACAGAACAGTTTTGGGCCTTCTCTTGTTGCTGTTGGAGTTATGTGCCTCGATACTAAGTCAGTCTCGGTCTCGTGTTCAAGAACTAATGACGTCTGCTCTCTTCTACTTTTAATCGAGTCGTGTCGGGTAGAGTAAACTTGCTAATGCTACTATGTTAGTAAAGGAACAGCTAATTTGCTAAGGAATAAATTGTCTATTTTGACTGAAGTTAGGAATGTATCTAATTAGCATTGTAGCACTGTAACACAGCTACACATGTAATTTACCCACAAACGTATGCCCTTTCATGCCTACATGTATGCATTCTGATTTCCCATTTTCCCCTTTTTGAGGCTTCAGGAATGTTACGATCCTCGAAGTATAAACGGCTACGGCTACAGCTGCCTATCTCTAATACTTATCTTAACGATAAGGGCCCCTTATTCTTACTTAATATTCTTACTTCAAAAATAAACTCTAATTGTTTGTTAAAAAGAGTCACACCCTCAGTATACACAAGGAAATTCTCTCCATAATGCATCGGCCGCAGACGAACTTTGTTTTTTGTGCTTAGATGCCTGCTTTGCAATCATCGATATAATCTCCGACGATTAAATTTAATTTCAGGTTCCACGTCAACTTCGACAACTCCCCTATTTCTTTTAGAAATAAGAATTGTCAAACAAGGGGAAACGATTTCTATAACGATCTAACCACTAATGAATACGCCTTTGTAAAACAATGGAATAAGCACTCTGGTTCATGTACGTGAATCATATACGATATAAATAGTTTAAAAGGTTTACCTTTTGACCTGGGGGTCCGGAGAATCCCTGTGAGAAAACATAATAAAAATACTGATTTAGGCAACTGACAAAGCGTTATAAACTTCTCTGTATAATCACCGCAGAAATTTCTCTCGCAAACAAGATAAAATAACAACAACGGAAGATTAGAAAAGCAAATGTGAATAATTAACAATTTTTTATCGATTGCATAGAGCTGGATGTCGGTATCCACTGACAGATGATTAGGAGAAAATGTTGGTCCCGGAGAAACAGACTATGTTAACAAATCGGGGTTCACCGAGCTCAGTTGGGTGGGTATATTCTGCAAAACCGTGAGTCATCGGTTCAAATCTCGATGGTGGCATATTTTCTACTTCACTGGTAACTTTAGCATTTTGTGGCGAGGCCAAAAAGGAGAGAGACCTAAACAAGACGTCTTACTCTGTATGGATAAAGGGAATACATTTGTTGTAGAGTTGAATGAACGAAGCAAAATATGTTAGCATATTGCGCAGGCATGAAGATATTAATGCAAACTCGTTCATTATCAAATCTAAACATATTTAATGACGATTCCTTCCTCAGCTTAATAGAGATCAAGATTAAAAGACGATAAGTAAACACGAGGTTACACATATTGATACTCAAACTCGTACCATGATCGTATGGTTTTCCAATCAAAGGCTTATTACCTAAAAATAGAGGCCCTGATAGACTTCAATTACGCTCAATCGATTCAAGTCCCCATTTCTCCCTTCCGGAATCGAAAACTCTACTTTGAGAACACATCTTAATGATTACATAGCTTTTTAGGGAAGTTTAAAAACATAGAATTCCCTACTCAATGTGGAGAATGAACATTGAACAGGGGCGGGGGAGCAGGGGGCAGAGATTTGCCAAATCTCCATTTTTTCCTTGAACACTTTTCAGCTTTATGAAAATTGAAATTGACCGTGACAGACATTGTGTCACAATAGGCCCCTATGGCTTGATAAAATAAAAGTTTTTAGCCTTTCCCATCCCTGGGACATCCTCTCTACGGGAGCTCGTAGACTCTATAGTAAAGCACGTTAATCCTTGACATGCTTTAGAAAATTTAGATATAACTTATAAAGCTCTCCATTATGTGTATTTTGCATTAAAAACTTACTGGTCAGCAAGAAAATAGAAAAACTTGTCATTAGAAACCTCTCATAGTAATATACTATTACATTGACACTTACCCGAGGACCTGAGTCTCCGGGAGTTCCGGCATCTCCAGATGGTCCCCGGTCACCCTAAAGTTAAGAAATAAATATCAGAATACTTCACTCTAAACGTTTTACTGAATACAGACTGCATACAGACCTTGGGCAAGCCCTAAAGGTTTCGATTACTTACAAATACTTATAAAAAATTAGAATGTCAAAATCAAGTTCAAAAAGTGCAATAAATCTTCTAAACAAACTCTTTTCTACTTCAAACTTCGAACAAATTAGAAATAAGCTTATTGCTACTCAAACAACCCTGTAACATATTCCACGTTACTATTCACTCCACAAATAAGAATACAAGTCCAATCCAGGAACACAGTTCTTTTCATGGATTTGTAGGCATGCTTGTTTTCTAAGGCGTATACCTTTGTCAGTAAACAATTTAATTAGTGGGCTGTATCTATGGGCTGTTCTATTTAAAGCCTCACATTAGCAGACCGCAGGAAGTGCTCGTGAGTAGCCCATCAACCAAAAATTTCACTTCCGGTGACGTATTTCAATCAATTTCATGGATACCCTTCCCGACGTCACAAGCGGCCAGTAGGGGAATGGAACCCTCTATTTGTGTCAAAGATTGCAAGTGTAATTTAATGGGAAGTTCGGATTTGTAACTTGTCTACATAGATACACTTAGCAGAGAGGGCCACTAAATAAAGAAGTACTTTATGATCACACCCTGCATTTACCTTTGTTCCGTTGCAGCCTGGTAATCCCGCTTCTCCCTTTGGTCCTTCTTGTCCAGGAAGACCCTTCAAAGAAAAACGACGTACTTAATAAGTTACTGATCTTTTTGATAACAGAAAAGGTTCTCAAAATATGCAATGGTAAATCTCATATCTGTGGTGAACCGATTGGTAGCCCTATGCTTTCCATTTTTCACAAATTCAAGAGTATCTAAATGAATTCAAGTACTTTATATCCGCTGCCTTCATGGTCTTGTGTATTTCTTCACCTCCAACAAAACGTTCGAAGATAACCACGACCTGTTACAAGAGTAAACCTCCATTTCGTGCCGAAAAACATTAAAGAAACGCCTGCTATCTCACGTATTTAACAAGCCCTGACAGGAAATACACCGCTAGATGATGAATACATGATGAAATGAACGAAATGGGCGCTTCAAATAAAAAACAAGAAAGGTCACCGCTGCAACTTTGGCCAACCGAAATTCCTTAAGAGAAAAACGTAAGGTTCTAAACAACCTTCTGTAGTACCCAATGCATGGAAGTCGCAAGGGTCGCGGTCACAAAATAAAATGGATAAGTTCTCTATAATCTTCAATGCAACCTAAAACAATACATTCTGTACATAACATTTAATGTACCCTTATAAAAGTTAGTGGTAAGGAAAAACCGAAAGAAGGGGTAATAATTAAAGGCCATTGCCTTACAAACACGTTTTGACTTACAAATGACCCCCAGGTTTCTTTTTTCTTCTTGTGGTCTTGATAACCACAATACTTTCATGAATTCTTGCAAAGTTCTTTAAATATCTCTTTAATAAAAAGGGTTGCAAGATTATCATCAAAAACACAAAGTGTGCACTTACAGGAATTCCAGCAGTACCAGATAACCCAGGAACACCAATTGGTCCCTAAAACGAAACAAAGAAATACTATTTAGAGAGTCGTCTTCTTTGAAGATAGTGCCCTCAAGTCAATGCCTTAAGGACATTTGTGGCTTTTCCAGACTACACTACGAAATTAAACGTCAAGAAGTAAATACGCCCTAGCGGCCGTCACTTAAACAGCAAGTACATGCCTTCTGATAAGCAACACATGGCTGGAAATTAGCCACTGCTAAACGTTAATTAGTTGACTCACTGGCTAAAAGTGCTGCCATCTTGTAACAATGAAGAGTCAACTGGTATTACAGGTCCACATTTCTCACAGTCTAAATGTTTTGAAACCGGCGATTGCCTTGATTATTCATCTCGTATTTCATAACTGAATGGGTGGGCCAAGCTCAGTTGACAAAAGGTTAATACTACACAGACACCATTAAGAGGGAAAAGGGAAACCCCAATACCTATTCTTTACTCCCAAGTGTTCTCTGTCAACTTCTTGCGGGTTATAAAATATAAGTTGTTTTTCTTTACTCCAGACTTTTTACTATGGCTAGTGTCCGGCGAAAACGTACGAGTATATGAATCTGTTACACAACGAGGTATCGAAATTTTAGACCGCATATACTAGTTGCATTCAACAGAGACATGTGCAATGCTGTATTTTAATCACACCCTAACAATTCTTGATCTTGGCAAACAAATTCATGCGGTTTGCTTCTAGCTATGATTCCCGCGCTGTTTAAAAATAGTAACCTTCTGGCACTCCATTCCTGAGCTCTATGTGCCAATAATTCGAAACTAAACCACGTTAAGTCCAATTGTAAAACTGGTATACTAGACGTCACACCTCCTTACATCGTTACTTTACATGTCGCATTTCACTGACCTACATTTGTAAGTATGCTATGAAACAAAACGAGCAATAATAGACCTAATTCTACCTTGCATCTTCCAGAAGCAGCAGCAATGGTGTCAGTATGGTCTGTGTTGTTTAAGAAGACATAGATACCCGGCTACAATACTCACTCTAGATCCTTTAGGTCCCCTGTCTCCATATTCTCCTTTTTGTCCCTAACAGAGAAAAGAGAAAGTGCTAAATACATGTAACATAAATGTTACATAAAAATGAGGATACGATCAATGATATTCATTTTGGAGATTATATTACAATCGTCAGTTATAATTAAAACTACCACTATCATCATGTGTAATGTCAATGTCATAATCAATCATAATCATAATCATAATCATAATCATACCCATAACCATAATCATAATTATCACCATCATCATCATCATCACCACCATCATTATCATCATCATCATCATCATCATAATCATCATCATCATCATAATAATCATCATCATCATCATCATCATCATCATCGCCATCATCATCGCCATCACAGACCGCTATCATTTGTGTTGTCACCAATATTATGGCAATCAGCAGTAGCGACCCCGTTGTAATGTTGGCTGTCATGAGAGAAGGCCTTGCATCCTATATCCGTTATTTGAAGACTCGAAGACCCTAACGACAAGTGCGCCCTACAACAAGAGGTTCTTGTCCCTCCACTTTACCAGCTCTCCTTATCGACTTTCATCTTATTTTCAAAGCCAACAACTATTGTTTATATATGTATAAATTCGCTTCTTACAAACAAAATCCCGTTTGAACATGTATTTATGTTATCAATTTGTAGTCTCCTGTCACGATAATAACTACAACTTTGCCATAAATTTGGTCGATTCCCCGCTTTGAAAAATTAATCAGCGGATAAATGGTTCAAAGTAACATGCATATAAAAGTAGAGTATATACAAAGGCATTATTGCATACCTTTTGTCCTTGTAAACCTAACGGTCCTTCTGG
Source organism: Alatinidae sp. Z8VKAUB7J3 (assembly GCA_010016025.2). Lineage (NCBI taxonomy): Eukaryota > Metazoa > Cnidaria > Cubozoa > Carybdeida > Alatinidae > Alatinidae sp. Z8VKAUB7J3. The sequence continues at coordinate 5,598,505 of JAAAKM020006971.1, read as the reverse complement.
TCCGGTGAACCCCTATAATGTGGTACGAAATCGTAAAAAGGTAAAGAACAAAGAAAATGTTTTAAGAAGCAGTATTGCAGTGATTTGATACTAACAGCTCATGCCTCACATACTTGACTTAAGCTTGTTTCTCGAGACAGAGATTGCAATGTATGAGACAAATGTGAATCGACTAGTAGACGATCAAGGGCTCCATGATCACCTCTGGTGCGGGTACAAAATAGAATTTCTTTTGAAAAGCCAATCGTAGCTGTGGTCGCTCGGTCTCCGACCCGCTTATCCAATCCCTCCTCCACTTTTTAATAATTATTGTATCAACATTTCTAAGAAAACTCTCATGGATAACCAAACAATGTGACAAAATTGTGACACATGGCATGCTCAACAATAAAACTGTTTCTTACGTCAAATAATCCTATCCCTTCCTTCACAACCCTCCCCCCCCCCCCACTTCCCCCCCCCCTCCCCCCCCCCACCCCAAAAGTCATGGTTAAGTACGATCGAAGATTTTAGTGTAATACATCTTCTGTGTGTTTCTAAAGGGTTTAGGTCGGTCCTTCCACATAACGAGCAGTTACAACGGTTGTTCCGGAAGGACAAACTTTCAGTCGCACATTGAAAATGCACCAAAACTTGTCCGTTTCTACTCCGGCCATAGAAATTACGCGGAGATTTTGACTCGTTGCGACGTACTTATGACATAATGACTGCAGGGGCAAGGGGTATGTCGAAGATAACCATGGGGTTTTTAATATTCTTTAAGAAGTATCTTCATAGCACTAGTCTCAGAAATCATCAGGCAAAGTGACATTTAGCAGATAAGATTTTTCTACTTACTTGCTTGTTAGTTGTCCGAGTTGTGATTTGTTGTAAATCTTTAGATGACGTAATCACGCCGATAACATCTACAAGGCATGACAAAAAGAATTCATTTATTTGCAAGATACTTGTACTTGTACTGCAAAGTGCAGCTTGCGTGGATACAAAATAATTTTGCACAGTACATTTTCATCCGTACGGTTTCTTAAGACTAAACACCGTTACATCAAGCCCATAACGACCCGTTTAAAGAATTGAATGTAAATACCAAATTAAGAAATCACCGTCACACTAGTGTCAAAAAGTCTCCTCTCTTCAAATTATAATACAATGATACTTTCATTTTAATTCTTTAAGAGTTGGCAGGCACAAGGGTAATCAAGCTCAGACGATATCTGTGACAAAAAAAGAACGCCTCTCCTCCACAAATTGCTATGGCCATGACGCGACTACCAATAATAATTACAGAATCCTCTCCTTCTTTCGGATATGGTATGTGCTTTAAATAATGCTGTAGCCTTTTAACCACCCCAAAAGATGGATTAAAGAAAAAGAAGAATTTCTTTTTAAAAAATTAGCGAGTCTCTTCTCTGATCTTACCAATAAGGGTATCTTTATCGATGCTTTCAATGTCCGAAATGTTCACAAAGGAGTATTGCACTGATGGAAGATCAACACTCTCATTACACTAGAAATCAGAGGAATAAAATTCATTATAAGAAGGTTCCCCCAATCAATAAATGGAGGTGTAAAAGAATACTGTATTCGTGTAAGGTAGTGGGTTGGGGTTGGTGTACAGGATAATGGTCAACCTAACAAAAATGTGGAGGCAGTAAAGACTGAAATCACTTTTCCTCATTACTCCATCCGAAACAGATGCGTTCTAATCAGTCTCTTGGAACACATTCTGATACACTTAGAAACAGTTCCAGCTTAAAGCCATCAATAAGGTGGTTGAGTTTTACAACATAGGATATGGTATTCCAAGATATTCCAAGATATACACAATACGTTTCTTTCAGAATAACTGCACCTTAATTCTTGCTTTGTTTCATGTTTTTTCACTTTGAAATAGGCCTTCTCGTATGTGAGTCTCTACTATATAGAACTAGGGCATCAGCTCAACGCACAATGGGCTAAAATTCTTGTCTGTAAACAAGGAAAAAAGAAGGTTAACACTCTATTAGGCACCTATCTTAACCCGTGAACATACAGTAGTAAGAAAGTCAGAATATATTTGACCCTGACGGAGTTGCTCAACAACAATCATTTTCAAATGGCTACTGTAATTACTTTACACTCATCTCTCTCAAAACGTCAAGATATACTTCTGATACCTTGTGCCAAGTAAAGTTCGACTACAGCGTGGCATCGTGAGAGGCACTAATTGTGAGCCGTCACCTAGTGGATGAACATACTCGCCCCGCAATGCAAGAGTGCCAGCGTTCGATTCTCCGCATCAATGGCGGTAAAGGAACAACACCAGTTATTTCAAATCTTTAGTTTAGTAGAAGTACCTTGGCTTCTCAAGACGGACTGGAAAGAGCAGAACCCCATAATAAGGTGATATTACGGCGGTGGTTTTATGTACAGTAACAAGTTAGACTTACCAATTCAACAACTGTATCATGATTTAGATACATTTCGTAGTCGTTCCTAATTGTTGTGTACTGCTTGTTGGCTGTCCTTAGTGATCCTTTCGATATGTAATACACCTGGAAAAATATTATACAAACAAAGCAGATATTAGCTTTTAATACATTAAAACCGCCTTACCTCATTCCTACTAGTATCATATTTGTTCGCGGTGAGTGTTTTTAAATTTCATTTACGCATTCGATTATTAAAAATGCGCAGTTTTACATCATAATTATTTTAACAACATTTTGACGAAAACTGTTCCTAATACAATTAAATGTTCAAATTGGTCAGGACGTTCTCATCAATATCAGGTTTTGTCGATCCGCGTGCTTTGAGTTATAACTCGGTAATATTTGGCATCTAGGTATTAGTTCGAACGCTGCGCATCAAGTTTTTGCAATGTCATTACTGTTACTGTCTAGGGTCCCAGGTATAATCTTTTGGATCCGATATAAATTTGAACCTGTATTGATCCGAACTGTTAGATCACTTACGGTTGATGTATCGGCTATAACCACTCCTATTGATTGATTGCGGAGGCAACGTAATGCCCAGTCAGTAGCGGCTTTAATGTTTGTATCATGAGCTTGCATCTCCTAAAAGACGGCCGACCTATTCGATGGCAACAGTAAACACTTGCTAGCTACTGCTATATTTGGATTGAGATGAAGCCTGTGCTAACTCTGGCTACAATATAACTTTTAATATTCAAATTAGAGCTGTACCTTATTAATTTCGAACAAGTCGTAGAATTTATCAACAGCGTCATTGAATCCAGTTGCTTTGATTTCACCCTGAAAAAAATTAAGTGCTTGATCAAACGCTAATAAATACGACATACATTTCAAAGTGTCTCATATAAAATCAGAGAAGAATTTTGGAACATCTTAGCAGTTTCCTTGCTGCCTGTTGTAAATACTCACATCAAAGAGCAGCAATGGTCCGCAATCAAGTGGGTTGAGTTTCACAATGGTCTAAAAAATGCAGGAGTATAGAGCAACTATTGTACAAAACGGTCCTCAGCCGGTCAGTGAAAGCGTGTAAAGGAAACTGAAACGAACACGGATGGAGATGGAGCATGGAGTGTGAATAAACAAGACTGAAGATTCGTCAATGAAGCAGCAATACCTTCGGCAGCCTCTCTGCGCAGCTTAAATCATGAAATAATCTTGACATGTGTGAAAACAACACATCTACCAAGAAATGAGGACAAAAAATGCTTTTCTTAGTCACGCGACGAACGATTCAATACTTGGGAACAGGGGTATGACTTTTTTCATGTCTTTATTCTCACGACGTCTATAACTAAAATTCTTACACTTACACTTTTATCGATAAGGTCCACGTTGAATAATTTTCCTTCACCTCTGGAATTGGACCACGTCCTAACGGCAGACTTGTTAGTAACTCTTGCTTGAATTGTCCACCTGAAACAGTAAGGAATATTTCAATAATATTTTCAGTATAAATCGAAAGAATGATTAAGAAACCATCACCTAGTACCATTTTTTCCATCTGGCGAAAATGTTTAGCAAAATGAAGCAGCAATACTGATAAAATTATACATTCCTTCAACATTGTCATTCCCAAAAAGAGAAGATCAACCCATACAGATAAAGGGCGAAGCTCTCATTAGCACACAAATCATTGTACATCAAGACAGTTGATAATATGAATTCCTTCTGCCGCTTCTTGGATAACATCTGTCTATTTTTACCGTGCATACCTTATATGTTAAGGGGCTGGAGATCGTCTATTTGAAGGGACTTGCCTGACACTACAAGGCAAATTCAATCCTTACGCGGTCTCTACTTGGATGTTAGTCCTGTCTGAATAACCACCATCTGAAAGGCATAATCCTTAACACATTGTACAATAACAGACAAAGACATGTGGGGAGGACTACTGGACCAGTACAGAAAAGCTCAATTTCTAGTAAGCTGCAGTTATATGGAATGTTACCTGTTCTGGTATGGCGTCAGACTTGTTATTGGGTGAATGTTTCCTCTGGGTCCCTTGTTATCACCATTTTGCCTTAAATGAAAAAATTGCAATTATTGCAATTAATTTACACTGACCCAAACCTTTGATTCAGCAATCGATTGAAACGTAAGTTGTGCTAATCTTACCATAATAAACAATATTTACCCGAGCATTGCTAGTACTGAATACAGATGTTGCGTAAAAATGCTAAGTCAAAGGGCCATTTATTGGCACGTGAAAGAAGTTAGATATAAATAGTACAGAATATGACAAAATTAAACGCAGAAACCTGTTCCTAATAAAATAAGAGAAAAGCTATTTAAGCACTGAAAAGCGCACCTTTATTCTGCAAAATGTGTGTTAAGGAACTTCATGCAATATAATCACCATTTTCGAATTATCTACGACCAAATTAACCCCGCCGAATTCACCCTAACGGGGACATGACAGCATGCATCGTGAAGAATCGTGTTGCTAAGATATATATATTTCTTTTGAACAAAGAATAATGAAGTGTAGCTAAGGTATTCCATTCAACTCTACGGAGATATGCCCCTTTGAGTTAACGTGTACGACTTACTCAATGGAAACTACTGCAAAAACGATAGAATAAATGCCATTTACAACTATTAAATTTATGTGTTACAGTTCTAAAGAAAAGAGCTAACAAACTCCTGTAATCTCCTGTTTAAAACTGGGAACTTACAGAACATAGTGGCTATAAGAACAAGCTTTTTTTTATTGAACACAAAATACAAATCTGCAACACAGAATCATGTGTCTGCATTCCTTTCTTTTGTTTCATCACATGATCTCCCTTTTCACGATAACACAAATCTTTATTTAATCTTGATTAAAGTACTTACCCGCCATAAAAGGATGCACCACTTGTGTTCCCATAT
>JAAAKM020006971.1:5579884-5591419 GCA_010016025.2 Alatinidae sp. Z8VKAUB7J3 | reverse complement strand
GGTGATACAATAATTAACAGTAAAGTTAGCTTATTTTACCTACTCACTCCCCCTTCATCATCATCATCATCATCATCTTTGTTTTATGTCCTTTTTCCTCAGTGGGGATGGACGGACGATGACGCTTTGCCACTTATGGTGAGTAAAACATTGCCAGTAAGACCCTCTTACAGAACACCATGTCAGCACTAATGCACTCCTCTGCTATAACACTTGTAGCAATAAAAGCTTGTGCTTATGCAAGTTTGAGGAACCTGATGAGATTATTGTCCAAAATGAAGAAATACTTCACACTATCTATTGATATCAGAGAGGTTTAGTAGAGAATATTTTATCACATTGGAGGTGTTAAATTTCATAAACTAAATGTATTCACATTTAATATATCTCAGATTTGGAGTCGTAATAATGAAAATATCAACTTTATTTGTTTTTGTGGCTTCAACTCATAATTTACAGAAAAAGATCCATCAACCTTATGGCTTATAACAATATACTGCCATCATGAAGATTCCTAAAAGCTACCCCAAGGCATTAAATTATTATTATTAGTGTTAAAAAGTTTGACTGTATCCAAGATTTTTGTATATCAATTTAGAAAAGACTCCAAGAAAACAGAAATATGTCACCACTGGGGCTTGACCACATGACCTATGCTATCATGGCATGTGCTCTACTAACTGAGCTGGTATGTTAACATACTCTAGTTGCCACATTAACTCCAAGCCATACATCGGAGGTCATCAACATCTAGATCCAGCATCTTTTGTATGTCGTCATGAATTATCATAAACTCATTTATTTTTCTCTTATTTTAACCTCCTCACAACATCACTGTACTGTTGGTCCTCTACATTTCCTTTTCTTAATCCAATTTGGTAGCCCTTTTTTCATGGTCGAAATATCCAACCTATCCAATATCCAAGCTAAGTGTGCCTTGTGTCAATTACTTTGAAGTCTGGATCTATCCAGCTAACATTTAATGGACCACACTAACTGTGACATTCAATTTCGTTGAAATCAGTATATTTCCCAACACAACAGGCCCATAGTTAGCAGCAACTATCAGGAGGGGGGTCAGGTGGGGGGATTAATTAGATGATGAAAACTAAAAAATTCTATTGTGCGTCAGTTATAATATTCTAAAAGACCTTGAATCATGAATGGTTCATTTACTATAAGCAACATCATTACAACATTGGCTCATAATAACAATGAAATTGTAAAATACTCTAAGGGAAGGGGTGGGGGAGAGATTTAAAATTGGAGGCATCAAACATGTTTCCACGTCTGTCTGCCATTGTTGATGAGATGCTTCCTTTGAGCGATAGTTATGGTCTTACATTTTCCTTTTTAAATTGTTTTATTAAGTAATTGGCTGACAAATTAATTGATTTGTGTGTTGTTGAGGCAACATTACAAGAAACACTATCCAACTAAGAATACTCCCCCTTTCCCTTGCACCAATACTCCCTGCAGTAAGCCCTCCTTCCTGGACAAGATTCTGTTTCCTCAGTGACATTAATACTCCAATAAACCTAGAGTTATCTTCTACAATTTACAGGAATTCCAATACCAGAAGCAATGATTGTACAAAGGTAGGTATATTTTTCAGTCAATGAGCTGATGGTGAAGACTTTACTTTACTTAAATAGTAATATGGAGGAAGCAAACATTTCATAACATATGTACAGGTAAGATAGGCCTACTTTGCTCACCTTTTTTGCAATATGTTACATGTATAACGGTCAACCTGTATAATGGACTTTGGTTCCACTTGTCCTGGCTGAACCATCCCATTCAACTGTGTTGCTAACATTGCAGCTAAATCAAAAGTAATAAGTCACATCTTAATCTTTGGTACATTTATCCACAACTTGTACAGACTGACTAACCTTCAACAGCAATAGCAACGGAAGTGACTTCATTAGTAAGTTATATATACCAATTGGTAAAAGATTCCTTCAAAAACCCTTTGGAAAAATCCATACTGAGGATGAAAACATACACCTGAGGATAAAACCTACAAATTTCTAGACAATGTTCAGAACTGCTGTATAGCTTTGCTTCAATCCCTCCTTTTTTTTAATGGTCCCCTCTCATAGAGATTATGTCACTTGAAAGGGAATTTTGTGTTAATGATATCTTTGAGGGAATTTTACCTAGTGGGGAATTTGTCCCAGGGGAATCTGTCTGAAAACATGGAAATTCTTGTCTAAGGTGCACCTTCAGCTATAAACCTGGACTTTTCCTAAGGAGTTATTCCTATGGGGGTACTCCAGGGATATCTTCCTTGAACTTTCTTTCTTTGAGGATATTTTCATAAGGGATATTTTCAATAAGTAGATTTTCCTAAGGAGAAGTGAGGTATTTCAGATTGTTCCTGTGCAGAGGTTTTTTTCTTTACATTCCTTCTTCAAGGGTAATAAATTACTTATGATGGACTTTTAATAGCTGGCTAACTAATTATCATTTCATTACACAATAAGAAAAACAAACTTAACACTAGAGAGTGCATGGAAATGAAAGGTGTTCAGGACATGTGCACTGGGTTTTTGGCTTTAATTAATTAAAAATGTCAGATATTGGATTTTAAACACACTTCTATAGTGTACTGCAGTAATAAATAATGGGAATGAAATTTCAACAGACTAAACAAGTGATCCCAGTCACTTCACTTATTTCATACCAATTGATCTTGTACAAGATGCTTTAACATTCACATTTAAAAGGCTTCAAAGGACTGCTGTGTCTTGATTTACTCAGGATGACAAAGCAAACTTTTTCGTACACGGGAGTATAATAAAAAGTTAGAGATTATGATCTTATCTATATACGATGACAACTGCCACCTTGTCAACTATGTGTCATAAGGCACTTGACTTCTTCAATCTAATAATATTTTGTAAATTGCAATTGCCATATGAAGAAGATTACACATTACACCGCTTAGGAGGTGAGGTGTACCCACAATCAGTCACATACATGGATTTAGCATGAAAATCATCACCTTGATTCATGTTGACAATTCAAACATTATACATGAAATATCTATGCATGGTTTCATCCAGCTTTCCAGGTCCCCCCATAAATTCTAGGTCCCCCCATAATTTTAGGTCCTCCCATGGGAATAATTTTCTCAGGTCCCCCCATAATCTGGTGCACCATAAAAATTTGAGGTCCTCTCGTAAATCAGGGTTGGATCCAAAAAGCAAAAGTCTGGGTTCACTTAATGAGAGGAGAATGACCAAAACTAGTGCAACAGTTGAATCTGAATGATGGCAAATGAGAACAAGAATAAAAATAAAGGTACTCAATAAAGACAAACAACATAGATCACAAAAACGAACAACATAGATCACATCAAAAGAGGATAGAGTCTACCTGAATTCAATGGATTTGAGAGGTGCCCCAGTGGACTAAGTCGCTGCACACAAACCCAATGAACTCTGAGGGGAGAGATTCGAATTCACTGGCCGCAGCGACTAAGCTTTGTTACGTCTCCGTATTCTAATGATGGGCTGTAAAGTGGTCCTCAATGTTTCAGTCTTACGAATAAGCTTCGTTATATCATAATGCAGCAAAAATGAATGGAAAATCATGATGGAAGGTAACAATATTTTAAAAAATTAATCCAGACTTGATTGTGTTACCTGCATTTTTTAGATTGAAAGCAATTTTTAAAAAAGCATTTATCTGATATTGCTATGAAATCCTCCGTTCTTTGTGTTCTCGTCCTTGTTCTGCTAATTTAACTCGGTTGTTTTGCTGTTGATATGTACTGTTATGTTTATTACCATTCACCAGGTAAACGACATCCATAAAGCCATCGAAGACATCTCAGCAAATGACGTAAGAGTTCTGGATCCAGTCCCCAAGGTTAGACCACAACGTTTGCTTATGTTTCCTCTTGTATTTTAGGTGGACAACGGATCTTACGCTCGAAGTATAGGTACTTTGTGACTTTGACGCGAAAAACAAATTGGTTTGATCTAGGAATGCACCGCAGGAGAGGATTATCCATTTGGATAGTGACACCATCGGAATCATCTCTTACAACAATTTTGACTGGGGTCAACATCTCAATGAAGTGCCCACCGTACATCCCCCTTTGACCACCTCTCCTTTAATAGAAAGTGCGCCCACTTATGTTAAGCCCCAAATAATCGCGTCCTAAAATTACACCCCCCTCGAATGTCGTGTTTACAGTAAAGATCTGAGTGTAGGATGTTGGAAATTTATCCTGATTGACGTAAAATAGAACACATTTTGCTATCATTTTACTTATTTCCGTTCCCAAATTTAGAAGCATTAATGTCTTATTTATTTTTTCACTGATCTTTGCCTTGAAACTATACATAAACTGCAAAATAGAACGCTGAAAATTTTCTTAGTGAAATTTATTCTTTTCCATACATATACCGCAGCTGAAAATCACATAAACTTAACTTTTAACAATATTATAATATTATATAATTATATGCTCTAGTATGATGGTAAAATTTCAATATCACAAAGGAAGTCATCAATAAGTTTTACAACTTTTACAATAAGTTTTTTCTCTTTCCCAAAAGTTTCACAACTGCTGATATAATTAGGTTTTATTAAAATAAATATCTAAATTAAATGTCACTCTCGCGTAGCTGGTGTTCAATAAAATGTACCCCTTTCAAAAGTCTAAAAATGTTCTTAAGGAATTTATCACTGCCTTGTTTAAAATTCCGTAGCTGTAAATGTAGCATGAAAATAACATGTGCGAAAACATGGAAGAGTGTTGAATGTACTGGTGTAAAATAAAACATTTGTTGCGATAATTTTAGTTAATTCGGTCCATAAATTTCTTAACATGTAGGTGGACAAGCAGGGACAATTCTTATGCTTAGGTTGAATAAAGGGCTGCTCTTAAACAAAAAACACGTTCATAAACACTGATATTTCAGGAACACTGCTATTAGGACCTTCCACACTTCCTGATTATTTATCAGACCGCCCAATTTGGTGCCGATTAAGTTCGATTTGGGTATCGATTTGATGCCATAAGAAGAGATGCCAAAAGTTCCTATTCTGGTTTCCGTTTCGACAGTTCCTTTCCTTACTTATTTTTAAAAGCACGCCATACCACATATATATCAAAACTCATCAATCTAGCAATAGATAGTTTTGAACCCACGCACTTATAGCACTGCTTTGGTCTTCCTTGTATGTGTTTGGGTTGGAATGAATTCCCCGCCCCTTATTTTTTGGAATAAAGGACCAAGGAATCATGTAATGATAGAAGTAAAGTTAAAAAACCCGAAGAATATCAAAACTCAATAGAGAATATTTATATTCGTATAAACAGTAGTTCAATTTTAAGTAATTGTTTTGAAAACTTGTTAAGGAATGAATAATATTTTCTCTCTTCAAGCCATTATTTTTGCAGAATGACAATTGCGAGAAATGATTTTGTGCGGTTTTATTATGATTAATTGTAATGGATTTTGCATTTTCCAAATGCTGTCAATTTTTATGCAGACCTAGTTTCATTTATAGATCTTTACCTGTTGTAACAAACACATCAATTCGTTTAAAACCTTAAGTGTGTAATGCATAGGGTGAGGTGCTTCGTAGGCAGGAGGAGAACAATTTAGGTTGAATTTTACTAAAAGTAAATATTAAAAATTATCACGTACACAAGCAGAGAATATTGTGTTCCAATTATACGCGACTAAACTGGAAACGCCCGTTAGGCCATAACGACCTTGGTTACGTGGTGGCAACGACATTCTTCATATCGTGTTTTCTCCACGCTGCTGCAAAACGTTCTGTATAAGAGGAAGTATCAGGCAAGACGTGTTGCGATTTTTGGTAGATTGAGTTGATTTTCAAGTATACTTGGTAAAGAGAACCCTTTGATCAGTAAGAACTGTAAGACTGCAGGAATATTATAAGCTGCTAGTAGAAAATACTGTGCTGAGCATGTAGTTGCCACCCCGTAACCAAGGCCGTTCTAGCTTATAGTTTAGTAGCGTAGATTAGCCCCTGCTTTAGCAATGTATTTCGACTTCACGTTCTTAGATTTGATTTTGCAAAGCGTGGTGTTTGGAGGATGTAGTAGATAAGATTTAGAGGTGATGAAAATTTTAGGTAAACGGAACACATTCGGCATTCATACCTTCTTGTACCCGGCAGATTGTGACACCCCTAATCGCCCTTTGGTAACCGCCACAGTGGAGCTTTAGGCCACACCCTTTGCGAACAACGGTCTGTTTGGACGTGTAAATATTGAAAGAGCATCGCTATACATTGGTACAAGTACTTATCTACATTCTTGCCTATAAATGAAAGCAAGAGTCTTGCTTAAGTTGGATTACCTTGACATATACAAGCTGCCAAGCGAACGTTAGATGACAAACTGATTCTATTGAGGCTCATTAACAGATACACATCCTGCTGAAGAGATTTCAATCCTTTTAACGCCGCTGTTGTGCTAATAGTTTACTGTCTTCTCATAGTTGCCCGTTGACTGTAAGCTGACAAGTAATGATGGTTTTAAGGGTATTGATGTCCAGGTGAGGTTTGAAATGACTGATCAAAGGAAGCCGACGAGCTGACGAGATTTTGGGTTTCTCAGCTATCGTGGCAGGAGTTCAGTTAGCACTGCTTTTCCAGTCGCTCTTATCCTAAAATCCCAGAAACAGCCATCGGTAGGACATCGTTTGTCATTTCTAATCTGTACTATTAAGATTCCAATGGTACTAGAGGAAAACGGACCGAAGCGAAGCCAGCCGACATAACCTTGGTCATGAAAGCAAGCCTTGTCATTGGGTACGTAACCCCCGTGATAGTATCATTCGAGGTAGTGGCATAAGATGGTACATCGAGTAGTATTCTAGGAACGTGTATAATTCCCAGTGACACAGGTAAATCCCCCCGACATCGGTACACTGCCTGCAATATACAAGATTCACGTAGACGTATGTTCTTGGCAATCCTCTCTTCTTCCTTATTTAGGTCAAGCGGTGACCCCCTGTTTCAGTTGAAAGCTAATACCATAACATAAGAGCACGATTTCATTGTATTATAGCCAGTGTATCGCTGATATCTTTTCTGCTTTTTGCTCCTTAACAAGTGTCAAATTGGGGGCCAAACGTAGGAAATTCGTATCCATCCGTTATTTTCCTCGACCCTTGTATGTTTTTGTCTTTACTTTCTTGTTCTTGTACATGTTGTCGCCTTGTTTAGCCCTTGTGATAAATTTAGGTGATTTCATTTCTTGTCTATGTTGTAAATGTTAGTCAAAGTCTAATCTAAGTAAAAATCTAAAACGACTGCCCTTTTCAGTTAAACTGGCCATATCTATGCAATGGACTTACCAACGCCACTGCCATATCTATGCCCACCCCGAAGCGACCGAACCGAAATTGAAATCCTGCGTATTATAATGTCGTGTGTTATTACCATCACCACACCCCCTTGTTGGGCCAAGAAATATTACTCTGCACCATTTATTGTAGCGAAAATTTTGAGTAGTTTCTCTATGCTTGCCCCACTACCTCTTGTCATTAGGTCGGCTAATCCAAACACAGCAGAGTTCAATCATGACTTTCCGGGCGTGATTCTAAGTACTCGGAGCGATCCAAATTTTTGTTACTATGCTGCACCAGAAGTTGAATTTTCCCACTAAGCCTCAGCTTGTCTCACGACTACTTGTCATCATGACGATGTTATGTGGTATTTTAACAATTTATTTACTCGGTTAATCCAGAGGGGTACATCTTAGTCTTCCACTTGGCCCAGTACTGTCGTTTTTCGTCGCTACTGCCACCTTTTCAAGGCTTGTTTTCCTAAAGACTAAGATGACGGGTCTGTAGGGCATGTCAGCAATTACAATACTGACACGTTTCAAATCAATGTAAAACACTTTATTTTAAGGAAACTTTGCATACCTCATTGGTTTAGACGTAGCTACATCATGATGAAATATGAACTTTGACATGTGCAGTTACATTAGAAGGGTAGAATTTCCACACATTAATCAAAGGAATACACATAGTGGGAATGAATTTAACATGCTAACGTACATAGTGTTACCTAAATTGTAGTACCATTAATCAAACTTTATTCATTCATTACTATATATTTACTTAACGCCCATCTATCAACTGCTTGGTAGTGACCAGGCACTTTTGGTTGGCCATCAACTCAACTAATGACATTCATTTGACACAGCATATAGTGGCCGTGCTATGATCTGAGAAGGAATTTGTAACGTTTCAAGTACATGCAAGTACACAGTGTTCATTGGCGATTCATTGGTCCAAAGTTCTATGATAATACAGCAAAAACCATTGAAAATGCCATTCAAAGTTAAATTGCGAGAGTTGTGAAGGAGTGGTGGATCATGAGAGGTGGTTACTTGATCATAGCCGCACATCATAGCGCTCCTTTTGAATTTTTAATATCATCAAGACGAGGGTATTTGATATGTCTGGGTTTTGTTGAAAAGACACTAGAGAAATAGAAAATGTGTTACCACCGGGGATCGAACGGGTGACCCACGCTATTGTTAAGTTTAGGAAGTATCATCGACAAGAGAGGATTTTGTTGTCCTTTTTACCAGGGTTACTATTCGTTCAAAAAAGATTATGCCCGTATGAATTTAATGACCCATTGCTTTAACTTCATTCCGTTGCTTAGATTTCTAAGTATCAAAATGGAAAGTGTAAGCTCGCACAATAATGTGAAAAAGGAAGAGCAATCTTTACAGCTTGTATTGCAAGAGCGTGAAGTCGTAGATTGGAGCCACCATGGCAGAGTGATAAGGGCATTGCACTGATAATCCAATGGTGGTGGGTTTGAATAACGGGAGAAGCTTACGGTGTTGTGTCCTTTAAAAAAGCACGTAACTCCACACATCCCCTGGGCTCTCGATTACAGAAAAAAAGGTGAAGTCCGGTGTCAGTCTAAAAAAACCCACAACTTTAAATATCTTGTAATGCAGCAGTAAATACTAGGTACAGTGTAGCTTTAAGACCTTCGTCTGTAGATTACTTGGAGAAGCTGTTGCTCAATTTTCTCTGTTGCTCAATTTCTTCTGATGCTCAATTTCTTCTGTTGCTCAATTTCTTCTGTTGCTCAACTTCGTGTATTGCTTTAGAGCAACATCCACTTCAGCCACAGTGATTCTTCCTATGGTGTAATGACCATCAACGTTAATGAAAAATCTTTATCATACTGTGGTAATTTGGCATGTCACTGTTAAAGTTAATTCAGAGCAGCAACGACATAAACTTTATTTCAAAAATTTGCAGGACCAGAAGTGTTTTAATTTTACAACGAAAAAAATGTCTCGGAAGATAAGCGGTCAATAACGATTTTCATCTTACGTTGCATTGACAAAGTTTACTTTGTTGTCTTTTGCGAATATAAGAGTAAGACAAGCCATATAAATTTACAATTAATGTATCTTGTTTGCTCAAACAATTTTATACAAATAGTAACTACAGTCCTGATTCTAACCATTCCTGCTTGCTACCACTTTAAATTGATTATTTGGCGCCAAAGGGCACGATAGAAAGTGCCGGACGTATTAAGAAAGTCAGGATATCATCTGGAACTCGCGAAAACTTCGACGTGTCCGAAATCATACATAAAGAAATGGAGAGACGGAAAGGATGCATCAGATCGACTTTGATACTTAGAACAGAATTACTTTGTTCTAGCATACCAGCTGCAGAATCAAAACGTAACTTATTATGATTAACGTAGTTCTACTTACTGACCCCAGTTTATAACACTGTACCCAATATTTATATCGCTGGAGCGCATTATCGAAGGGAGGGGGAGGGGGGTACGGGAGTACAAGGGGAAAATTATGCATACCAGTACGAACAATAAATGTTGTGATACTAATTGATATCGCGCTATGGTTTCTATGGAAATATATACGTTAGTTAAGCAGTGACGAACCTAAGGCCTTCTTTACACTGGTTTACAACTTTACACCGCTTGATATCGTTCTATTTAAATAAGTAACGTTCCGTGAGCCTCTAGATCTAGTCACCAGTGACAAGATGATATTTTTGCTGACATTCATCATACTTCTTCTCACGTATCAATAACATTGTCAAAAAAGAGTAACAAATAGAGCGACAGGTATACAAAGTAATGTATCAAGTATAGATACAGGGACGGGGGAACAAGGGCCAAAAAAATTGCCAAATCTCAATTTTTTCCGTGACCACTTTTCAGCTTTATCAAAATTGTGATATATACAGTGTACAGATATTCTACGCTAGCATTCACGTCTAAGTGTGTACTTCCGAAATATATTTCAAAGTTATGAACGGGCCACGTTACACAATTATTTGCAGAGCCAGTTTGGATGCCCCAGCTGCCCCTATTTTATTAGTTAGCCAGTTTGTTGGTTTTTTTTCTGTTTTTTTTTTTTGGGGGGGGGGGGTAGTTTCAAAGCCCGTTGCTTACCAGGGGTCTTCGATTGAAAGATTGCCACTTGGTGGGATTATTTTTAATTCAGTAAGCTTTTCCAGCCCCCCTGGCTATGGCCCCAGCCCCCTTCTTAGGGGACAAGCTTCCCCCTTTTGAAAAACGTATGTTGTATGCGATTGTATGCTAAGTTTCAATAGAATCCAAGTTCATAACTCTTTTAGCCTTATCTCTGGGTTGACTTCCGTTACTAGATATGAATACTTCCGTAGTCCAGTTAACGTAATGAGTGACAGTTGAAGGACAACGAATCGCAGAAAAGTCATGTTGCTAGTATCTTGCAACTGCGTCTTCCACTTAACCGATCGACCATATAGGTGCACTTTTCCAGAAGCCCCAAACTCGTCAGTGGCACTCGAGCCTCGCTTTGAGTGATTAAATTGAAAACAGTATATTATACGACTGAGGAAAGTTAATAAGTGATTTTATCGAGGAAGAAAGAAATTCCGCAGTGTTGTTTTGGAACGCCTGTATTCCGACTTTCTTTGGCCTATAAATGTACCGTATAACTGTGAATTAACAGGCTCTTTGTCATAATTTTGTCAAAAGTATCTTGGTGTAGATGCTGGCGAAAAGCTTGAACTACAAACTGTCTTCATTCTTAAATGGTATTTTTCGGTTTTGCACCACAAACAAATTATTCAGACTTATAACTCAAAGGGCATAGGTTTGTGCCCGGATTGTGTCGTTGGACTTACTATCAGCCGTAATCATAAAAATAGATGCTTCTTGCTATGGCCATAACTTTGTTCCCCTTTGAAAAGCACTTTACTTCTGAACAGCCACTGGATTTCCCTATTGTAGGTAGCATTGCGCCTATGATTGGTCAAAAATCAATATAAGTTGGTTGTTGTCATCACATATTTAACTTTCATTAGTTTGGTTTGTGTAACGAATGATTTGATAGTGGAAGTGTTATTTAGTGGCATAGACCGCATTTTTCCAAGGGCGTGGCATATCAGCTCCCAAACTACCCACTGCACAACATTTGGGCGAGAATATGCTTGTGCACCTACTCTATTGCAAAGTTAAGGGAATAAGGGCCGA
>JAAAKM020006971.1:5534588-5574637 GCA_010016025.2 Alatinidae sp. Z8VKAUB7J3 | reverse complement strand
GAAGGACTGGTGGAGCGATTCAGATGATAATGGGGCTTCAATACTCCACTTCAATGGTTCTCATAAATCGTTCCATGGCAAGTGTATACCGATGGAGGGAAAAGTCACCGTTGGCAACTGCTCTTTAGCACCTAGACACTTTATGTGACCAGTAGCTCCATCTTGCCACCATAACGTCTGAGATTCCGGAACAGTAAAAAAGCCTTCAGCAACGATCAGGTAACAGCACTCGACGGGGGAGGGGGGTACTAGACAGAGAAGGCTGAGATGTTTATACCAAATTCCCAAGATGCAAAGATGCCAGATCATGGAATTCCAAAGAGCTCACATAGGCTGGCTAAAATCAATTTCAGAAGTTCCGGCTGGTGAGATGCAGAGACCAACTTAAAATAAAAAATACAATTCTTCAGGCTCTCCTTTTCATTTTCTTCCGTGAATATTTTTGTAGTTTAAACTTTCACACTGGTTCAGCTGGTCTATCTTTGTATAGAAATGTTCATATTTCTTTCCTACATGCTTCACCTCTGTCCTTACAACTCCTCCAATCATTCAGGACTTGAGAGACTTCAAATATCTAACCATTTTAAGGCATACTTCGTGGCTTCATCACGGGGTCTAGTAATCGTTCCATTTCATTTTCAAGGTTTTCAGGGTCGAATTTTGCCAATTTTGGCTTATTTTTAAGGTTTTTGAGCCCGTTTTTTTACCCAATTTCAAGGTCATCAGACAAGTGCAGGTATCTGAATTAGGTGTATAACGGAAATTATGAATACGTCACTGTCACAAAACATTCATTCAGGCAAGGCAGGTAATCCACCCGTCCCCAGGCCTGATTCAAATCGATTTCTTAGGGTTAGGGATTTAAGTCTGTGTTAAGTATATGTTTAATAAAAACAGCTTTGTAGGCGCCACCGGCGAAAATCTTAGAATTAGTAATAATTAGTAGCAGCAAGAAGTGTTAAAAAATGTTGACAATTCGCAATAATGGTCATTTTCAAGGTTTTTAAGGTTCAACGTGTAAAAACTGGGCATTTTTAAGGTCTTTAAGGTCACCCTGTCTGTTTTCAAGGTTTCAAAGGTCTGCCAGACACACTGTTCACGCTTCGTACGGCTACATAATAATTCCAGTTCAAACGTCCTTCTCTCCTTCAGTTATGAACAGCTTTTCGCAAGATGAAAAAATAATTCAGAGTTCGAACAGACAAATAACAAGAAGACAAGGCAGTAGCGAAGAAACCAACAGAAAAGGGAAAGAACAAGACATAGCAGACCTTAGAGAAAAGGAGGCAGAAGAAGTGGAAACAAACACTTAAAGCAGGGTGGTACGGGGAAGAGGTATGGCACTTAAAGGGCCTCCTGACAATGCGGAAAAATTTTAATCCTTATGTTGTCATATGACTATGTTACGTGCTGCATAATTTTAACAAGAGCTTGCGATAACAAGGTTGCCGGGTAAATTCCTCGCATTTTCCATGACGACATGTCCTGTAATGAGCAGCTGCAGTGAAAGACAAGCAATGACACACAAGAACATATTTCATCAATGAAAAAACATCTAGTTTCATACAACGTTTTGCTGCTCTGAGCTTCAACGCGAAGTACGTGATAGTGGATTACATCAGTTTTGTCGCCATTGCTACTGCGATCGACGAAAACTAAAACTTTCTCGATCATTTCTTGTTGCTTCTTCTATACACGCACTGATATTGCTAGTGTTCGAATACAATCAAAACAAAGGAGTAAAATCAATTGTCTGTCGTTTTATCCTCTGTATACAATTATTACATAAGCTATTCAAGAAAATACCTTTAGAGTATTAATACACACGTCGCGTGGGTATTTTCACAGCTTGGCAGGCCCGTCACTATAAGAGGGGTAATTGGGGTTTGGTGTCCCCTAGCTTTGTCTCTTAGATATATGACCACTGTGGCCCAACATTTTTCTCACTCCTCTTCGCTTATCTATAGTCACGCAAATATGCAGAAAACTAAATAGACGAGAAGCCTTAAGGAGATTTAAGAGTCCTATACTCCTTTTAAACGTTCCTTGACGCAACATTTTAATTTCTTCTTACAAGGTACTTTGACCCGCCTTTTTTCGACAATTCTCCCTCCACTAAAATACAGTTTTAATCCTTACAAGTACAGGCTTTAGATTTAATCCTTAAAAGTACAGGCTTTAGATTTAATCCTTAAAAGTACAGGCTTTGCTCGTAAAAATCAAACTATCGGCCCCTAACGTGGGATCTGTTTAGTGATACTTGCCTGTATGAAAATACACTTTACAGTTGATCAGTACACTGCCGTATGCATGACATCTACTGATAATACAGTCTCGAGTCCTTATAGCCTATTGCCAAGGTGAGGTCTCGCTGACATGACCTGATATGAAATATAGGCTTCCTGGGTGTGATCATTTTGTAGAGGACGTCCGTTTACGCTTCCAACACTTTGGACATTGAACTAGCTTTATACCGAAGCATTACCCAATGTGAAAGCTGATTTAAAAGCAATAAACGTAACAATAATAAAGCGCAAATTCCGCTTACGGGCACCGATAAGCAATTTACAGGTTTAAAATATCGTGAATAAATTACAGTAAGAGTCCACTTGCAACGCATGTTCCAAATGTTCCTGAATAAATGCAGGGTATGAATTTAACACACCGAGTAGAAAAGCAATTCCAGGGCAAACCCCCTCCTCTCGGTCAGTGCTATTTGTTTTGATCGTAACACATTTACGCACTAAGCTCCAACGCTTCCAAAAGAGGGGGTAAAATCGCCTATACAGACGTCTGCCGGTAGTTTTTGGTGTCGAGTACCTGTTTCCCGCACATGGCACATATACCTGTAGGACAGAAAGAAATACCGTGAAGTTAACAGACGTCAAGAGGAAAGCGAAACATGTTTGCAATCTCACTACAGGCAGTTCGAAAGTGCGTGTGATAAAAGAGACGCCTTGGAGAAGACACTTGGAAGTTACTGCAAGTTAAATAGGAAACAAGCGCATCATTATAATGTTGTATAATGAAGGCAAAGCATGCTTTCCCTGTTATCAAGATATGAACTTCAAATGTTTCATAACGAAGGGAAGCTTTGTTAAAGATATGAATCGTTATTTTTGCAGTCAAATAGCATCCATCTACAACACGCCATTTGCGAAGCAGAGGCGCAATAGACTACGTCGCGACAAATCTTTCAAACTCTGCAAACTCAGGGAAGAGACGTTCGTGCGCTCAGCCCAAAAACTGACTACGCGCCATCACGTTAACGGTGTGCGGAGTAACTTCTAATGTTGGGAGCTCGGAGATGGATCCTAATGTCTTTAAAGATATCACACCTAATTAAGCACTTGATGAGATACGTAAAAAACTGTTCTTAAAGTTGTAACAAGATAAATGAATAGGTAGATTAATAAATAGATTGCCAAATACATAAAGGAAAATGCACTTCATATCTGAATCTATTATCATGGCATATACTTCCGGCACATACAAAGGGGAGCCTATACGCGACTAAACCGGAAACCCTCGACAGCCCATAACGACCTTGGTTACATGGTGGCAACGCCATTTTCAATACAGTGATTTCTTAATACCGCTGCAAAAATATTTACATTATAGAAACTATCAGGCAGGATGCGTTAAAGATTTTTGATAGATAAAATTAACTTTCAAGTTTTATTGGTACGGAGGACCCCTTTACAGGTGAAAACTCTAAACCCGTAGGAATATCATATGCATCTCGTAGAAATACTGTGACGTGCAGGTCGTTGTCACCCAGTAACCAAGGCCGTTCTAGCTTGTGGTTTAGCAGCGTATGGCCTAAGTGGCTAATGTGTTCTCATCTCAGACCTAACATTGCAAACAACATCTTGGATTTGTAAAATTCACTACTCAGGTGACATGGAAATACTGTTTCAATTAGGTTTGCTTTTACGTTCTCTGGTTTAGCGTGATAATACTCTATGTTCTTCCAATTGAACTGAGTAAATGAGTAAGGCATTAAACCTTACGCAGAACAGAATAGCTCTCCTGTTTTTCTCTTAATATCTAGGCCTTCCTACATTCCAGTTTCATTACCTCCTTTTGATCTATTGGCAACTTTAAAAAGTTACAATTTGGCAAATATTCTATGAGTACTTGCATTTGATAATAACAAATCATTCAAAACACCTATACGGAGATTATGATTTTATGTTCCTAGTATTATAAAGTAGATATTGTATTTACTCATCTACGCTTGTATACTAGAAGATTTGCATCAACACGAAACAGAAGGTCGAGTAAAACCCTGAATGCACGTGTTTACTTTAAGCTCAGATACTTACAATCTCAATTGAACAAATAATGTAGGTAAACTCCGATGCACAAAATGAAGAATAATAACAAACATGCACACGAAACTGACAAATCTTTCCAATTTTTCAATAAGTAGTAAACCAAGCAGGGGTTGCCTTTAAGTATAAAATCAAAATCTGGGGTATTGACATATTTGACAGAAGATTTTAAAAAATATATTCGATGCATTCGCTATTTCCATGAAAATATCTTAAAAGTTAATAAAGGCGAAATGACCTAAACAGAACATAGCAACTTAATAACAGAAAACGTATGTAACGTGGTCTCAAACGAGAGTTGAAATACGTAGAGCCGGGCAGAGACATGCTTAACATGTAACGACTGATTTCATCGACAACTGTTCGTATACTCTTTTGCAAAACGTCAATGCAAAAACTCGAAATCGTCAATGTCAGACGTGTGTCGCGTGTCTAAAGGAGCAGTGAGCTATGGCAGACACTTCCTCTCCTATAAGAATTGAGCCGCTCAAGTAATCAGCAAGGCTTCGTAGTGCAGTTATTAACTTTCAATGTATTAGGAGAGTACTCTGACGTCCAAATCGATTGGCGTGTTTATCTTTTCGTCTGCCATAACTTATGATTTCTGTCGCAAAGATTTAACCTTGTGCAAATCTTAAGACAGCACATAAAACAAATATCCACTACGTTACTATATGAGGAAGTGTGGTAACGAAACCATGGGAAAATGCCTTGGAGGCATTCAGCTATGAAACAGTCAAATTCTAAACTTACCCTTCTTGTATGCACAGCCTAAAAGATAGAAAGTTCGTTTATTACAAAAAGTGTACATGGGGTTTTAGTCACAAATGATGCAATCGTAAAGAGAAGTAATAGATAGCATCGTTGCAAGTACAATCAAATAATTGAAGCTAACGATTTATGCAAAAACGAACGAGCAACTGGTATCCAGGCCCACAGCAAAGCTTACAAATTGGGAGGATGGTGGTGGTGCTTGACGCAGCAAGTGCTTACGTTACGCCTATAGATCCTTTAATATAGAAATAGGGGGTTGATCCTAAATTTGGGAGGGACCCAGCCCTTAATACCGAATCTGAATATAGGCTTGCCTGTATTTACACATAAAAGAACAGAACATTACATATACAAAGATCAGTGTCATTTCTGGAAACTACAAGCATCTGCCAATGACACCAATATTGCATTAGCTCTGTTCCTGTAAGCCTGCTGGTAACATCCATCTACTCTATTTTCGGATCGTCCTATTTCAGCACTTGGTACAGAGAAAGACTTTTAGTTGATAAAAATTTCTTCTATTTCCCCTCACAGCCTGATAATCACACTGCATAACATAAAATATCTACACAGATTGCCATTTGTATAATGTCGACTTGATAGCAATATACCGTCATGTAGTGTAGTATACAGATAATAAATTTCTGAATAAAAATGATGACCCCTTAAAGGGGGCTACACTGAGTATTTATAGTACCACTTCCACGACCTAAAGAGCCGTTACACCAGTCATACCCAATTTGTGAGCTTATGCCCCCTTAGGAGTGTTTTTGGCAATATCTGGAGATGCTAATGTAAACGTGGGAAGTATAGGAATTGGGTGCACTCTATTGATGATGTTGACAATGACAATGACCACGATGATTATGATCATGATGATGATGGTCATGATCATGATGGTCATGATGACGATGATGACAATGACAATGAAGATGATGATGATGATGATGATGATAGTAATGGTAATGGTGATAATAATGATGGTAATAGTGATGATCATGATGATCATGATAATCATGATGATCATAATCATTATGATCATAATGACAATGATAATAGTGATGTGATTATTATGATGATGACAATGATGATTACAGTGATGATGATAATGATTCCTGACATGGGAATAGCTAACAGATTTTGTACATAAAGTGGACTCTCTCTATCTCGAACTAGCAAGGGACCAAACAATTTGTTCGAGATAGAGAAAGTTCGAGATAAAGAAAATTACTGGGAAAATCAAAATTTTTACTTAAGAAACAGGTCGAGCTAATGAGGGTTAATGTAGAAGTAAAAGGCTTCAAGTTTAGATGCGAAGAAAATCTTTTTTTGCTGAAAAAAAAGCTTTTAAATACTACATGTAGATAAAGTTAAACTTGCTTAAAAAAGTCTGTGATGTCTCTTTGCTTAAGAGATTTCAATCTTTCCTTTTCGTATAGTCCTTCAAAATTCGAAATAAGCATTTTCATTTGCTGACCTTCATCGCTAAACATAGCAGTATCTTTCAACACATCAATGGCGCGGGCGCGACCGCGGCGCCGAGCCGGGCTCCGGGTCCGTCCCCGATCACGATCCACGCGGGCGTGTCGGCCAGGCCGAGCGGCGAGCCGAGGAACAGGCCTGCCCAGCCGACGTCGACGTCGGCCTCGTCGTGCTCGGGAGCGCCGACCAGGAGGTCGCCGTGGCCGTCTCCGTCGACGTCGCCCGCCGCGATTGCGCTCTCCCCGAGGCGGGCTCCACCCTGGTCGGCGGAGTAGCTCCAGGGCGTCGGCTCGGTCGCGGAGGCGTTCGCGAGACCGACGGACAGCAGCAGCACGGCGGGACGGATCGGGTGCACGGGGTTCTCCTGGACGGCGGCCGGACGACGGGGTCGACGCCTCCAATGTACGGCCACCGCCACCTCGCGGCCGCCCGGAGGAGGGCCGCTCTCACCGCTGCTCGCGCGGCGATGCCTCAGAGCAGCAGCAGGGTGATACCGGCCGCCACGAGCCAGTCGTAGACCAGGCAGAACGGCGGTACCCAGCCGGGCATGCGCTTTTCGACCACGCCACGATGGTGGAGGACGTCCCAACCGCCGTGCAGCACCCAGGCGAGCACGAGAGCGCCGACGTGGCCCCGGAGGGCGAGCGCGGCGAGGGCGAGCTCGACGGTGGAGAAGGCGATCTCGTAGACGAGCTGGCGCGGCCGGCCGTCCTGGATCGCGAACCCGACGTAGGAGCCGGCGACGCCCGCCAGGATCAGCGCCAGCAGCTGCACCGCCCAGTCGGGCGGGATCAGCGCGACGCCGCTCAGCGTCCCGGCGGCGAGCACCACGCCGAGCCCCATCCGGCTCGGGCCGGTCGTCGTGTGCGTCACGGCGAGCCCTCCTCCCGGCCCGGATGGTAGCCGATACGTCGGGGAGCCGGGCGCCGCCGGCCGGTTGCCAACCACCGGTCGTCGGCGGACACTACAGGGGCAAGTCCAACCCCGGGGGAGCCACCGAAATGAGACGTACGATGCACTGGAGAGCCGCGCGGATTCTCATCGCGCTGGCGGTCGCGGCCGGGCCGGCGGTCGCGACCGACATACCCAACGTGGTCGTCCTCGGATGGGACGGAGTCCAGCTCGAGCACCTCCAGGACGAGCTCGCCGCCGGCAACCTGCGCAACCTGGAGCTGGTCGCCGACGAGGGGGGTCTGCACGAGTTCCAGATCACCACTCACTACCAGAGCAGCACGGTGCCGGGCTGGATGGCCCTGCTGACCAGCCTCTACCCCGAAGACAACGGCAACCTCAACCTGTCCGCTCACCACAACACCTCGATCCCGGATGGCTGGACGATGTTCGAGCGGCTGCACGCCATCGACCCCGACGCCCGCCAGGCCTGGTTCACGAGCAAGAACTTCACCGACATCAAGCCGAGGCGGCTGTTCGCCAACCTGGTGGACGACTTCGACGAGCTCGCCGCCCCGTACTACATGAATGGGGACGCGGCCGGGACCATGGACGAGCTGGGCGACGGCGCTCGCGCCCTGATCGAGCAGCACGACTTCACCCGCCCGCTGTTGATGTTCGTCCATTTCGCCTACCCGGACATCGCCGGGCACTGCTGCGGTGAGAACAGCACGCTGTACGCCGACTCCCTGCTCGCCACTCCGGAACGGCCGCGCGGCGACCCGCTGATCGACTGTCAGCTCAACCCGAGCTGCAACGAGGACCGGCTGGCGAACTTCCGCTACGGCATCGACTACCACACCGGCCGGATCGTGCGGGCACTGCGCGACCGCGGCGTGTGGGACGACACCCACTTCTACGTCGTCACCGACCACGGCTTCGTCGAGGATGGCACCAACCACCTGTGCAACCTGATCACTCCGGCGCAGCCGCCGCCCGAGTGTCGCGACATCTGGCTGGTGACCAACCGGCCGGAGTTCGCGATGGACAGCCCCGAGATGGTCGAGTTCGCCGACGCCGTGCTGACCACCGCCGGCCACGGCGACCGTCAGCACCTGCGTACCCGGGCCGGCACGTTCGAGCTCGGGCTCGACGACTGGACGACCGCGACGAGCGGCACGGGCAGCACCGAGATCGAGGAGACGGTCTACTTCTCCTGGCCGGTCTCGGCCCGCATCGACGCCAACGCCGCCGAGTCCACGGCCACCCTGTCGCAGCCGATCACGCCGCTGCCGGCGGCCGGGGAGCCACTCGAGGCGGTCGCCTACGCCCATGTCGAAGCCCACGGCGACGGCGGCCAGAGCCTGACCCTGCACGGCACCAACCTCGACACCGGCGAGCCGGGGGTGATCGGCCGCATCCGCGTCGGCTCCGACGGCATCTTCGGCTCCGCCGCGGGCATCGCCGAGAATCCGATCCTGGTGGGCGGTGTGCCGGCCGGGCGCTGGGCCCGGTTGAAGATCCGGGTCGAGCCGACCGACGACGGCCACACACTCCGCTTCTGGGTCAACCCCGAGGGCTCGCCCGAGCCGACCTCCATCTCGGTGATCCGGGACTTCCCGGTCGAGATCTCGACGCTCGAGATCGGCGACGCCGAGGTCGGTCCGACCTCCGGCGGCCGGATGCTGTGGGACGACGTCCGCGCCCACGCCCAGGTCACGGCGAACGACTTCTGGGAGGTCGAGTGGCTGCACTTCCACGGCAACGACCCGCCGGAGGAGCGCGCCGGCGACGCCTGTGGCGGCCTGCACGCCGTCCATCCCTGAGGCACGGGCGCGTCGCCGCCGCGGCGCGCCCGCCCGTGCACGGATTTCGGACACCTCGCCTGGTAGAATGCCTCCCGACGTGGTCGGCTCGACAGCACCACCAGGGAGGTGTCGGAAGTTGCTCGCTCGAACGTCCCCCGCGCCGATTCGCCCCCGCTCCCCCCGACCCGACGGGCGTCGCGTCCCGCTCCTGTGCCTGGCGGCCCTCGTCGGACTCGGAACGGACGTGGGGGCCCAAGACGACGGGGACCCCACTCGGTCCAAGAAGTTCGATCTCGAGATCGAGGCCAAGCTCGACGTCCGCCACTCGGAGTACGACGAGTACCGCCTCATGTACCCGTTTCCGCCCTATCGATTCCCCGATGGGGTCTTCGTGCGGACCACGGACGCCGACACGGCCTTCGAGCTGTCCAACGTCGCGCTGATCGGCCGGGCCGAGCTGACCCCCTATCTGGGCGGCGAGATCCGGGTCCACGTGCTCGACCTGCACAACCGCAACCCGACCTCGCACGACGACCGGGTCTTCCTGCGCGAAGCCTGGTTCCGCTTCGGGCGCCGATTCGAGGCGCTCCGACCGCTACCGGGCACCCACACCTACGCGCTGATCGGTCGGGCGCCGAAGTTCACCAAGCAGGTGCGGCGCAACCTGGAGAGCTACGGGCTGTGGGGGACGGCGCTCGGCCGCTTCGAGCAGGACCAGGTTCAGCTCGGCGGCAGCTTCGGCAAGCACGTCTACTGGCGGGCCCACTACGCCAACCGCAACCCGTTGTTCTTCCGCGACCCGAACGCGCTGGCCGGAGACAACGTCCACCTCGTCCGGGACCACGAGGCCGACGCGCCGCGCTTCGAGACGGGCTTCCCGATCCTGTACGATGCGATGCCGTCCGACGCGACGTTCGACGAGCGCTTCGAGATCGGAACCGGGCTCGGCTTCCGATGGCTCCGCGGCGAGCGCAACCACGGCTTCGACGTCCTGGTCTGGCGCTTCTCGGGGGAGCTGGCCGACGCGGTCGACCTCGAGAGCACGGCGCTCGACGGCGACCTCGAGCTCCTACGCGCCGAGGGCAACCCGCTGCCGTTCTCCGGCGACGACAAGATCGAGTACGGCGTCAACATCGAGGCCCGGGCACCGCACTTCAAGTTCTTCGGGCAGTACGTCCAGCAGACCATCGCGGAGCTGGACCGCGACGGCTTCGAGGCCGAGGCGAGCTTCCGGATTCCCCTCATCGGCATTCCGGTCGGCGGCGATCTGCTGCTGCGCTGGATGCGCCTGACGCTCCGGTACTCGTCGATCGACAACGACTTCGAGGTTCCGCCCGATTTCTTCTACCCGTCGATGGGCTGGGACTGGCGCAAGATCGACCTGGGTGTCCGTCTGGGAATTCACCGCAACGTCGACCTCACGCTCGAGTACTCGCGCCACGACATGATCCTGGCGAATCGCGACGTGCTCCACCCGGACGAGTTCCTCGGCACGCTCCGGTTCAAGTTCTGACCTTCGTACGATCCGGCCGGGCCCGGTGGCGGGTCGCGACCGGATCGCCGACCAACGCCGAGGGACCGGGCGGGTCGCACGAGCTCGGCTCGGCGTAGAGATTCGGGAACGCCGCCGCGTGCAGGCGCCACGTCGTGAGCTGTACACCGGCCATCGCCGCCAACGCCAGGCTCAGAGGTATCGAGAGCCATCCCGGCAGGGGGCTGCCGAGGGCCGTGTACAGCGAGAACCCCGCGGAGAGCAGCGCCTGGTGCAGGTACTGCCGACGGTGAGCCTCCGGGGTCACGACGAGCCCTCCCCGTGCGCGTCGGAGCCGTCGCTCCGCCGGGGCTGCGGCTCCTCGGGCCCGCCGGCCCGACGCACGGCGAGCGCCGGCTCCACGAGCGCCAGGACGACGAACCGCTTGCGCTCGATCTCCGCGGCGTGGACGATACCGATGCGCTCGCGACAGGGACGCTGCCACGGCACCACCGAGTACACCCGGGCCGCGTCGGCCCGGATCCAGTCGTTCCAGGCGTCGGCCTCGGGCCCGACCAGAGCGAGCGGATGGACCGAGGCGACCAGCGCGTAGGCGGCGAGCAGGGCATCGTCGTCGATCCGCGTCAGGTCGACCTCGGCGGGCGCGAACGCCGCGTGCAGCTCACGCTCGATCCAGCCCCGACGTCGATCGCGCACCAGCCGCACCGGACCCTCGGAGCGCTCCGAGCCCTCCGCCTCGGTCCCGGGTAGACCCGGCAGCGGGCGGCGCGACCCGCCGTGGGCCGGCCCCGGCTCCTCCGGAGAGTCGGGGAACTCCGACCCGGCTCGCGCATCCAAACCATCGCCCTTCGAGTGACGCCCGAGGGACGGAGCCTCTCGCGAGCCGGGTCGGGGATCGGCCGGACCGGCGGCCTCGGGCTCCCCGCGCCGACGTCGTCGGCTCGAGTCGTCGGTGGAGGATGTCGGGTCGGTCGATCGCGAAGCGCTCAACGGATCTCCGGGTCCGCCCGCCGTGGTGAAGCCCCGGGGACGGAGCGTCGCGCGAAGGTCTTGCTGTCGGGTCGTCGGCGACGACGATACCACGGCCGCGGGGCGAGCGCTCGCGAAACGAACGTCTCCAGCAAGAGACCTTCCTCAAATAGAAATTCGGTCGTTCCCACTGCGAAAAACTCGCCATCGCGAGACCCGGGAGGCGACTACGATAGAAAGGACGACGGCCGCTCCGGTCGTCGCGGGGGGCGACACGATGACCGGTTCCGGCCCGACCTCCTGGTCGCTCGCACGCCGCGTCGGCTTCCGAGCGCTCGCGATCTACTTCGTGCTCTACACCTTCCCGTTTCCGCTCGATCGCATCCCGTGGCTGGGAGGCCCGCTGAGCTTCGCGGTCGGCTCGCTGCAGAAGTCGATCGCGGTCGCCGTCGCGCCGTGGATCGGCATCGAGCGCGAGCTGTACCTCGGTCCCACCGGCAGCGGCGACACCACGGTCGCCTACGTTCTGCTGCTGGTGCAGGTGCTGACGGCGCTCGGCGTCACGGCCCTGTGGAGCCTGATCGACCGCCGCCCGCGGAGCTACGCCGCGGCGCTGCCGTGGCTGGTGCGGGGCGTCCGCTTCTACCTCGGACTGACGATGCTCGGCTACGGCTTCGCGAAGGTGATCCCCACCCAGTTCACCTCTCCCGGACTGGTGCGGCTGCTCACCCCGTACGGCGAGTCCTCCCCGATGGGCCTGGTGTGGACGTTCATGGGATTCTCGCCCGCCTACACGGTGTTCGCCGGCCTGGCGGAGGTGCTCGGCGGGGTGCTCCTGTTCTTCCGGAGGACGCGCACGCTCGGCGCCGCGGTCACGACCGCCGTCATGACCAACGTGGCGATGATGAACTACGCCTACGACGTGCCGGTCAAGCTGTACTCGAGCCACCTGCTGGCGATGGCGATCGGGCTGCTGCTGCTCGACGGCCGACGCCTCGCAGCGCTGTTCCTGCTCAACCGGCCGGCGCCGGCTGCCGAGCTGCCGCCACCGTTCGGTCGACCGCGGCTCGACCTCGGGGTCGCGATCGCGAAGGTGGCGTTCCTGGTCTGGATGGTCGGACAGAGCGTCGATGGTGGCCTCGAGGTCTACCGGAGTTTCGGCGCCGGGCGCGAGCGCCCACCGTTGTGGGGCGTCCACGACGTCGAGTCGTTTCGGCTCGACGGCGAGGAGCTGCCTCCGCTGGCGACCGATCCCGTCCGCTGGCGGGCGCTGGTCGTCGATCGACCGCTACCGCTGAAGCTCGGAACCTTCGAGCGGCCGGGGAGCGTGGCCGTGTGGCAGATGGACGGTAGCTTCTCGCACCACTCGATCGAGCTCGACACCGAGGCCGGCACGATCACCGTGCTGCCCCCCGAGGGCTCCGAGGAGGGAGTCGAACCGGAGGTGCTCACCTACTCC
This sequence comes from Alatinidae sp. Z8VKAUB7J3, assembly GCA_010016025.2. Classification (NCBI taxonomy): domain Eukaryota; kingdom Metazoa; phylum Cnidaria; class Cubozoa; order Carybdeida; family Alatinidae; species Alatinidae sp. Z8VKAUB7J3. The sequence continues at coordinate 5,561,425 of JAAAKM020006971.1, read as the reverse complement.
CGGCCGGAGCCCGAGCGGCTGATCGTCGAGGGAGGGTGGCACGGCAGCCGGATCGAGGTCGAGATGCGGCTGCGGGACCCGGAGTCGATGCCGCTGACGAGCCGCGGCTTCCACTGGATCAACGAGCTGCCGTACAACCGCTGAACGACCGTCAGTGGTGACCACTGCTCGCCACCACCGAGACCGCCGCCGTGCTGGCGACGACGGCCGCGGCCTGAGCCGCCCCGATCGCCCTGCGCGTCGCGCCACCGGCGATGTCGCCCGCGACCAGACGTTCGAGCCGCTCCTTGCGCTGCCGGAGCACCGCGCGCTCGACGTGGTGACGAAGCAGGCCGGAGTGGTGCGCGAGCGATACCAATACGACGGTGCGCTCGTCCAGGTCGGATACGTCGGTGCACACCGCCCGCCGCACACGCTCGACGACGGCACGCTCGGGGCGCGGATCGACCTGCGGGTAGACGCGTCGCTTGAACACGATCAGCACGCTCGCATCCTCGGCCCGCAGGATGCCACGGTCGCACAGGCCGCGAGCGACCCGGTGCCGCAGCCTCTTCGAGCCCGCGAACTTGGCGACCCAGGCCGACGCCAGACGCGGCCGGCGAGCATTCGCGATCTGCTGCAGTGCTTCGTCCAGCACGGGCTCACCGACCGGCCTGCGATCGACCAGCTCGACGTGCGCCTTCGGACGGTCGGGATCGACCCGCACGCGCCCCCGCAGCAGCAGCTCCGCGAGCACCGCACCGCCGAGCCCCAGAGTCGGGCTGCCGGCGAGGAGCGTCCCCTCCTCGTTCCGGAGCGCCAGGAGCAGCAGCTCCTCGTGCAGGTACAGTGGGCGGCTCGTCGTCATGGTCGTTCCTCCGTGGTCGTTCCTTGTCCACGACGAGCTACGGAGGGGCGCGGGCCGGGGTTCCGGGCCGGGGAGCGCGGAGGCCGCGGCAGGCGGCCTCCGCGTCGAGCTCAGCGCAGCTGGTCGCGGAGCGCGCCCGAGGGGCTGGCCGAGGAGTGCAGGTTCAGGTAGTGACCCTGCGGGTTGGTGAGGATGTCCTGCAGCGCCCCGACCAGGTCGGCGGTGTCGGCGACGACCTTGAAGGTGACGTTGCCGCGACCGTCGGGATCGGTCGCCTCCCCGAGGCCCGAGTTGACCACCACGCCACCGTTCTCGCCGGCGAGCCCGGCGTGCACGTGCAGGCCGGTCAGGGTGACGGCGTCCGGGAACGCGTAGTTGACCAGGAAGGTCACCGAGCCCGACCGGACGACGCCGCCGACGCCCGCCACGTCCAGCACCACGACGCCGGTGCCCGAGCCCACCGGATCGGCCGGCGGCGGGACCTCGTTGAACGGGCTCAGCTGCAGGACGTAGAGCTGAGTGGTCGAGATGATGGCCGACTCCCCGATCTGACCCCGCACCTCGCCCCCGGGATTGTCGACGGTGTGGACGTTGACGTACCAGTCGCCCGCGCGCAGCTCCGCCACCTCGGCGGCGGTCACCGCGATGGTCCCGGACAGCGGGTTCGCGAAGCTCTCACCCGCCAGGGTGAACAGCACCGGACCGTTGACCCCGACCGCTCCCTGATGGATGTGGGCAGCAGTGAGGTCGGTGATGTCGAAGACGTTCAGCTCCCAGCTCAGCTCCGTCTCGTCGGCGTTCAGGCTCAGGTAGGCGACGCCCGAGGCGTCGGTCACCACGGGCGGGTTCTCCTGATCACCGTCGAGGCTCGCGACGAACGTGCTCTGGGCGGACGCTCCGGTCGCCATGCCGACCAGCAGGGCGACGACGAGAGAGATCTTCCTCATGATCGAGCTCCTCCGTAGGCGGTCGTGTGTGGGGCGGGGCGCCCGACCGGCAGCCGGACCCCCTCGACCGTGAGACCCTCCAGCCGACCTGGCGGAACGCCGAATTCGATCGGAGCCCGGGTCGCTCGGCCGCCCGGAGAGGACCGATCGGGCGTGGTGCCGCCCACAACGGCCGTCCCCGACCTCCGGCCGGCCGTCGAGAGAGGGGCGGGAGCCGGAGCCGGGGTCGGCCCGGATCCGACGTCAGGCGGTCGCCTTCCGGGGGGCGCGCACGAGCTGACCGTAGACGGCGGCGGCGCTGGCGGGCCGGTCGGCCGGGTCCTTGGCCAGACAGCCCAGGATCACCTCGTCGACCGACTCCGGCAGGAACGGCCGGAAGCTGGACGGCGGCTCCGGGCGAGCGTGGACGTGCTGGTCGACGAACTCGGCCAGGCTCTTGCCCTCGAACGGGCGGGTGCCGGTGAACACCTGGTACATGACGATACCGAGGGCGTACAGGTCGGTCCGCACGTCGACGTCGCGACCGAGGAGCTGCTCGGGGCTCATGTAGCTCGGCGTTCCAGCGACGGTCACCGCCTCCTGGGTCATCTCCTGGGCGACCCGGGCGATCCCGAAGTCCATCAGCTTCACCATGCCGGTCGGCAGCACCATGATGTTCTGCGGCTTGATGTCGCGGTGGACCAGCCCGGCGCGGTGGATCGCCTCCAGCCCGCGGCAGACCTGCTTGAGGATCTGCAGGGCCGGCTCGAGAGCGAGCGCCCCGCGACGCTGGAGCAGCGCCTCGAGGGTCGCCCCCGGCACGTACTCCATGGTCAGGAACCGGATCGCCCCCGCCTCGCCGAGGTCGTGGACCCGGACGATGTTGGTGTGGGTGATGCGACGGGCCAGCCGGATCTCGCGCTTGAGCGTCGCGATCGCCTGGTCGTCGCCGCGGAAGGCGCTCGGGAACAGCACCTTGAGGGCGACGACGTCGTCGAGCTCCAGATCGTTGGCGCGGAACACCTCGCCCATACCGCCTCGACCGAGCACCCCGAGGATCCGGTAGCGACCGCCGAACGTCTGCCCCACTGCCGGCGCGCCCTCACCGGCCGGCTGCGGCGCCGCGGCGACCGTCTTGCCGCCCGCCAACGTGAGCTGCTCGGGTCGCTGGCGGAAATCGTTCACCAGATCCTGCAGGGCCCGCTTCTCCTTGAGCTCGTCGACCATCGAGCGGAACGCCTGCGCCAGCGAGCCGACCTCGTCGCCGCGGTCCGCCGTCGGCAGCTCGACGTCGAGCTTGCCGTCCCGGATGGCGAGCGCGCTGCGCGACAGCTGCTCCAGCGGACGGGCGATGCTGCGGCCGAGCAGGAAGGACAACGGGATCGACAGCAGCAGACCGGCCAGACCGGTCCCGAGCAGGGTGTTCCGGATCTCACGGAAGGCCCGGGTCTCCTCGGCGAGCGAGCGGGTCGCGGCGAAGGCCCCGAGGACGGCGCCGGAGGTGCTCACGATCGGCAGCGCCGTCAGCAGTCGCATGTCGCCGTCGACGGTCAGCTCCAGCGGTCCGACCTCGACCCCCTCGCCGAGTAGCCGGTCGAGCTCGCCGGGGGACTGCTCCAGCGCGGCGAGCAGCCCGTCGCCGCCGAAGCCAGCTCTGATAACTTGAGTAAACGTTTCTTACTATTACAGTTCAGGACTTTTGCGATCCGAACCCTTGTCGAAATGGTGGGTCCTGCTTTGAAAAGATTGGTTCTTTCTCATGTGGTTGCTTATCTGGATTCATTGGAGAGAAGTGCGAAGGTAGGATGAGAAATATTTATACTTTTATTATAATTTAGAATCATCTCACACCAAGAAACCTACTTTTGAATACTAGAGATTAGCTGTGATCGATAATGTAAGAAATGCGAATCATTTTGTTTCTGGCAATCTAGCATTATTTTGTCCGGTTAATGAAAATTGGCCTTCTACAACTCAAATGCTTGGTAAAAATATATTCTTGCTGTTTATGAAAAAAGGTGGTTGCGTCAAGGGCGTAGATAAAGATGGGCGTAAGGGTTCCTTTTTTTGGTTTCTTTTGTTTGAGAAAAGGTGATATATAAGACCAAGCAGCCTGATAAACGGCTTCTAGTACTGTGCATCAAAGAGAAGAAATTTCAACGGTTTTCTATATAAACTTAAATATTATCTATTGAATTAAGTTTTGTAGTTTCTAATGTTCATCTCCATGCACAAATCAATCATTGCTATATGGTATATGGAACAGGGTTATCACGACGATGATGACAATGGTGATAATAGCGATAATTGTGGTCATTATTGTCTTGGTCGTCATGATAATGATGGTACATTTGTTGAAGATGTTTACTTGTTATTGATGACGACTATAATAATTTGGCTGATGACAGAGGCCATAATAGCAACAATGGTCATCGTGGTAGTAATGATGTCAGTGCTAAATACCTCAATATTCCAGGAGCAAGCGACTAGTGTTTCTCAAAACCCGTGAAGAGTAGACACTATACAGTGTTGGGCAAATCTAATCAAATATGTTGCTATTGAGACATGCTAGTAAAACTCGGCTGCGGTGGCCGTACAGGGAATTAGATAGTTAGTTCAACAGATAGGTAAAAAGATAGATATATGCGTACATCGTTAATTATATAGTTTAGCTCTCATCGATTTAACCTTATGATATTTTTGAAAACGCTTTCATATTTTAGTGGATGTCTGTCTACACAATCCATGTAAAAATAACGGCGTCTGTGTTCCTTCTCCCACTCTTCATGGATATGCATGCGAATGCGTTTTCCCGTATCATGGACACAACTGCCAAGGTAAGAACAATACATCAGAAACTTGAAAGGTCAGAGGCATTCCTGCCACATTTTTAGATACAGTGGCAGACAAGTTGTGACAGGGGGACGGTCGAACCCTCAAAATTTTTCTTCAAAAAGAAAAAGCTTAGCAAGTATGCCTGAAGACAACGTATTATGGAAACGTTGCCCCTAATTTAAGAATGTCTTGTGTGTACCTACCCTTGTGAGGTTGTGAGAAAGGTAAAAAAGTGTCTTCGCAGGTTGCTCAAGGTTGCTCCAGTCGAGCAAAAATTATGGGAATTAATGGATGACAACAGAAACTATCGCCACGTTATCATATTTAAAATTCATTATTTCCTTTTGTCTAGCAAATTTTGGAATGAGAAACGGTAATTGCTAAAGAGTCTGTTCTACGTAGTAAATTCTTCTGTTTTAAAATTATCGCACTTCTCTCTATTCAAACCAAATCTTTTTACTAAGATCGACTGTTTCGTACACGAATAGAGTTTCCCAAGTAAACTTGATCATTCTATGTAACACGTAAATCATTATCGTCGAATCTTAAGACTATAGTTACTATCGGTTGTCGCACGTGGATAGAACTTTCTCAAGGCATCTCCACCTTAAGTCAAGATTTCTCGAAGTTAAATCAGCAAGTTATTTGATGTTGTACGAATACACGCTTTTTTTAATAAGCAACTCAGTTGCTTAGGTGTGAGGCCTCAATTTGGTCCAAAATCTAAGCAACAAGCTAAGCAACTCGAGGCCTCAAATTCAGGAGGGACAGTTTTTAAAACGCCTGAAAAACAAATCAAGAAACGTTTTTCATTAGGAATTTATTACAAATTGTTGATATATAACAAATATTGATAATGTGTCAAGCAAAGAGATCAAAGATCCAACCATCATTTGGTACTTCATTATCTAAAAGACAACGAAATTCGACGATAACCTGTAGTGATACCTAAGCAACTACTGAAGCAACTCCAGGCCTGCTTTTGGAAAATTGCTAAGCAACTCGAGACCTGACCCCGAAAATGGAGTTGCTTATAAAAAAAAACAACGTGTATTTAGGATTTGTCTTACTTCAGCCTCTCATAAACACTTTCTATGGATCGATCAAGCCGAGACTCTCTTGTCCCACGTCCAAATCAGGATATCTAAAACACTTAGAGGAATCAAATATAATTGTTGTTTTGCTCTGCCACCTCCTTTTTAGATGCTGATCCATGCGCTCCAAATCCTTGCAGAAACGGAGGTTCCTGTAAGAGTCATCTACAAGAAATAACACATTTCCAAGACCATCAGGGAGACCTTCGTAATGACGCTGAGCACTTGGTATCTATCGTCCCTGATACTGACGTGGGACTTCGTGCACACTCATTGGAGCTTGAAAGAAATCACATGGATTCTTCTGCATTCGCTGATCACGGCAATTCGCAGGTTCTGTCTACACTTCATGACGTTAATGACGAGTCCTCTGATCAGGACGATAATCGTAATGAACCTCATGTCATTGATGATAGCGAACATGGGGCTTGGTCAAAGGAAATTGATCATTTTTCTCGTTCGTCTCCTCGTATTCACGATGGATCTGACTGGTATTATCACGACGATTCTCATCATGATCTGAATGGAGCAGTTAACGGTCCTCTACTCACAAGGGATCATGACGAAGGCGACGAACCTAAACCTATTGACGATAAGGCTGTTAAAGAAATCGAGAATCATGTCTTGAAAGCCGTCCTGCAAGCTACTCGAAAACATGGGCTGACAAAGAGGACAAAGCTAGCTAAGAAAAGTGGATCAACGTTTTCACAGAACAGTTCCCTTGCAAAGAGGAGCGGCTCGAATCATGCAAACCAAAGATCATTCATCAAGCATAGGAAACCGTTGACGCATGGTCAGTTGATCAAAAGAAACAAACTTGCGCGGAGAACACTTCAGGACCTATATGTATGCCATTGTCCCTCGGGATACCTTGGAGCGCACTGCCAACGTATGGGGCCTTAATTGATCTTGGTTAATGTTTTTAAATTTTGATTATTGCTATGCTTAATCTAATAACAAAGTAGAATAATTTGATAACTAATGAAATTAATGACTTACATACTATTAATTTTCTCTTAGTTTGTAAACCCCTTTACTCAAATGAAGCAAAAAACGTTGGAAAATGAATCTGTGCCATTTGCCGCCAGGATATCTTTAGCGCAACTGTTCAGACCTGGAGGCTTTATTGTGTTAAGCATGTGTTGGAGACGTTTTTTGAGGAACACAGAACCAGCATTTTATTTGGTAGTTATGAACTCACTAACTAAAATACAATTAAATTTCCTTTAACTGCTATTATGGTTTATCCCGATGGTCAGAGGTGTAACCGATTAACTTTTCAAGAGTTTTAGGTGTACCATCTTCCTTACAGACAAAGAAAACTGTGATCGCTTATTGGCCTGAGTAGCTTCACTTGCAACCTTGAGTAATCGATCATTTCCAATGAAAGTACATGGGATTATACAGTTAAAGTCATAAAGTCAGCACTAGTTTTAACAATTTTTTTAATGTTTTAACTTGCCCCACCCCTTTCTTGAACTGGCTGGATAAGTACAGTGACTCTGAGAAAGGACAATATTATTTCCCTTACTTTTCATTAAATGGGAACTACCTTGGAGATCAATGGTCAGCTATGGCTATTATAAGTATCTGACGTTTATTATACATTATTCATTGCATGCATGACGTACATTTTAATGAAATTAGTAATAGTTGCACAAGTATATTACAAATCAAGTGAGTTTACAGATAAGGAGTTGTATCCCCTCAAAGTTGCCTAGTCAGTTTAAAGCAGATGATACGGTTTTGGTATGCTTTTTCAGATATCTATCGCTCGTCGTTTCGCAGGAACAAACCTAAGTTGTTAGAGGGCATGTAACCAATAATAAACCCATTGGCAATACGTTGTATTAATGCAAGTATCTGAACATTTTGTGTTAAATGATAAAGTATGTCTTCTTTGCCTCTCAAGTATTACTAGTATGCTGAATAATGCTCAGAGCAAACTGTATTAACATCGTTATGTACGTGTAAGTGTAAGATCTTTTGAAGTGATTATGAATGCCGAAATACCAAGTTAGCCACATTTATTTTAATTTTTTGACCGATGATACTTAATTGCTTTATTATTTCAATTCTACTTAACAAAGATATTTATTTATTCAAATAACAAGTAATAGATTATCCGATCTTTCCAAGACACCATTTTGTTTCTTGTCACCAAAATGATAGCGTACATTCTTTCCAAGAAGAGATTTATGAAACCAATGAGACAATGAATTAAAAATGATAAAATTGAATATTTTTAAGGGGGAGGAGAGGGCTTACAATTATGTTATAGCTATGATAAAGTGGTTTCCGACAACTCATCGGCAACCATTTTTTGAAGATATTCTGCTATCAGAATGAATGCTTTATCAGATTTTCCCTTCTGTTTGTATTTTGGGACCGCCCGATGTATTAAGGCCCTACGTAATGCCCTGATATGCCTTGTTTTTCAATACCCTCTTTGTTTTAATGGGAAAAGTACGTTAAACATTAGTGAAGTTGCTTCGGTTTTGATCTTCCACGAAGACGATCGATGATATTTTTAGACATTCGGTTTGGCAGCCAAAGTAACCTTCCTTTTTCACTGATATACCCCAAAAGTTGACGTCTAAAAGCCCTAATTCTACAAAAAAGATGGATTTAGAGTCATGTTCAGGCTTTATTAGTAGATCAAAGGGCCTAAAATTAATTTTTTAGTGCCTCTTTATTTTGAGGTATGCTACGACTATACAGAGCAGAATGAATGCTTGACTACTGTAAGTGATCTTGCAAAAGAGCATTTAGCTACCAATGGTAACGAAAGATTGGTAACAGTACATTTTGGCCTATCAAAGGAACAGTTTTGTGAATCAATAGCAAATACCTCTACAAGTTACATATGTGAATCATTTATTTGTCATTCTGAGAAGTAAATATCAAGACTTTTTGACTTTTACTGAGAGAATAACAGTGTTTTGTTTTTTTTAAGATAAAACAGCAGTTGCCATAAAATGAGATCGAGAACTGACAACGTCGAAATCCCTCAGGAAGATTCCCAAACGTTATTATGAAACGCAACTTTCCATTTCATTTCGATCTCTATCAGCCTTTTCGTTATGAACTCTTTAACCCAATGGTAGTCTTTGCGGGATAGTTACCACATAAAATGCATCTGTGATGTTTCCGATGTCACTTCAAGCAAATGTGGATATTTCCTTCAAATGTTTTTAGTGGTGGCAGAACATCAGAAATTTCAAAATATAGCTTTGAATATTTTTCTACAAGAATCCTTTTAAAGGGAAATATCAAATATAACTTTTAAATATTTGAATGAAATACATGATTTATCGACATTTTAACTTTCAAATTTTTAAAATTAGCAGGAGAATAAAATCTAGTACTCGTTTTAGCTCCTAGTGTTCCTCCTATAACAATATTTCACTTGATTTTCACGATAGCTAATCACAAAATAATTTTCCTATATTCACATTAGTAGTTTTTACGTGGAAAATTTTAGATAGCTTCTGATTGCTAAGGAAAGAACCGTTTCTCATCTTATTTATCTTCATTCCGTATTCTTTATAGTTGTAACAATTTTTATCTTAGTAGGTAAAGATATCCGTTGAAAATTGATAATCAGACATTGTATACAATTGCCTTTTTACCTTAGTAGTTAGACTTTTAGGCTTCTATATTATCAAGGTTATTTTCATCATTATCATCATCATCATCATCATCATCATCACCATCATTATTATCTTTAATTTATTTTGCATTCTACGTAAGGTTATCCATAATTAAATCAATTAGTAGTGCCGTTATACACAAAATGTTAGGTAATAAAACATCTATTTCAATGATTTTAAGGTAATTAGAAGATGAAAGCTTGTTAGCTTTGTCATTATTTAACTATATATTTACTCTGCTGTTTTCAGAAAAGTAGTTAGTTTTAACCTTACCTGTTAATAAATTGCCTTCATTTAGCATTGTATTGTTCCCCCTGCCCCCACCATTAATTAGTGTTACCACGAAGTGTTTCTGATGTCGTTGTCGTTGCAAACACGTGCTTTAGTTTTGTCCCCGCTTACTAAATTGGAGATTTCTACATATAGCAAAAACAAGACAAAGTAGTAGGGGAGAAACTCTTTAAAATAAGCAATGACAATCGAAACTTTAGGTTAAAGTAGTTTCTTAATGGAATTCTTCATTTTAATCCATGTATATTACAAGATTACAGAGAATAATTTATACAAAATTCTATTTGCATATAAAAAATGTAATGGTTTACAGTTACGCCTTGCCAAAACCTGAAAAAATGTAAAAATTATGAGAAATCCACGTGAAATCTTGTAAACTAGTTTACTTGGATGTGAAATTTTACATTTACTTAGATAGGGTAAAATCCTGATTCTATTTACAAACGTCGCAAAAAAGTATGCGGCACAAATTTAAGGCAGAATTATTTATTGAAAAGAATAAGATTTTCCTTATGCCTGATCACATAGTCTAAGCACCATAGAAAACGTCCATGCTCTGCATTCTTCTTTCCTCTCTGTACCTCATTTCAGTTCCTGTGAAAAAGTTAGCTTAAAATATTGTTAATTTTAGTCACAAACTGAAAAAGAGATAAAAAAAATAAGGCCTGCAAATTTTTTATATTAATTTTAATCCTTCTTTAAATAATATTATTATAAAATTTATATGTGTTATATAAATGGAAGATTGGTACTTAAAGCATGCTGTTCAGTTAAATTGGTATGCCACGGTAAAATTATGCACAGTTAACACTTTGTGAGTCATCACTATTGCATTTTACTGCTTTCCCCGTCTTCTCCGTCTACCTCCTATCAATGCCAGAATTAACTGCCATGTTCGACGTTTAAAGGGTATACAGAAAAATTTTAAATTTAGGTTCATTTTTAGGAACCTATTTTCCATTAATTTCCCTTTATGTAAACCTTTTGCGTTCCTCTTTATACTACTTTCATTTCGTGGTAACAACGTAGCCTCATGGAATATAGAAACTTTTTGTCAGTTATTTCTTTTTGCTTATAGAGCCAGGGAATTTAGGACATAAACTGTATTGAAGACTTCTCCAAATATTTAGTCTGGACTGTCTGCACATAAACTGTACCTCGTTGAGCCAGTTGTTTGGTCAATGTTTAAACTTTGCCTCCATTTTACGTTCCGTTCCTTATAGTATTGTCATATGCAAACGGGTATACTTTGCAACAACATTATTTAAGTTACATAGATTTGATCGCAATATTTTTATCGTCGAAGACTATACCGTAGATAATGAATTTGACAATTTGTTAAGCAATATTATATAACGATATGTAAAGTTACATAAACATACAACTAACATTTAATGCTTTAATATTTCAATTGCTTTAATGAAGTTCTTCCTAGTTACTTAATATCGTTGTATATTTATGTTATTAGTGACTTGATTAATTAGTTGAAAATACAATACCAATTCAACGCCTAAGTAAAAATGGGTAGACAAACCTGAACTCAGGAACGACTTTCTTTTTGGTAAAGTGAATAATAATTTGGACTATTTATTGCTATTTATTGCTATTTCCTTAGTAACTACATCCTAATTAACAAATATACTACATCCTAATTAACAAATATATTAAGAAATATTAAAATGCTTCATATTTATGGAGGTAGTATCATCCATGTCTATTACCACATTGTATGTGTTCCGTTCTGATTTATATCATATTTTGAGCGTAACTCGACCATTCTTATGCAAAATGTTATAGACTAGTTTACTTAACTTTTGTTGTAATTAAGTTTGATAATATTGCGCTGCATTTAGGCACCTCTAATAATTTTCTTCTTTGTAAATGTTTTAGTGAAAAGGTTTCATCACTCTTATTTTAAAGTATCAAACTTTCCCTAATATAACTGAAATTTGTCTACAGAGATATTTTGAGGAAGTAACATAATCTTAAAAACCTATGAAGTAAAAGTAACATTCGTTAGTTTTTAACATAGGTAGATCTATACAGTTATCAGTCATTTATGACTGTGGAGCCTATACTGTAACCAGTGTCTGAGGCATTAGTCAAGTAATCTCATGACCGTATTAATGTTCCCTCCCATGACGTGGCCTGCCCTTGAACACTTGTGTGCATCCATGGCAACTCGCCAATTAGTTCTTGGCATTCCTTTTGTCTGTTAGTCTGACCTTGTTTGTTGGTAGCTTCTTTAAGCTCAAATCGTAGAGATTTCAGCATCATGCTTTATAATAGGGTTGTTTTAAAGGGTTGAAAGAGTAGTACATATTATCAAAACCTATGTTATAATAGAAGGGAATAAAGGATGAAACAGACCTCCTCTACTATTGGCAATAGTAAATGGAATGAGTAAATGTTTCCATGGAATGAGTACATGTTCTCTTGATAACCCCACCATACTTGCCACACAGTATCCAGTGTATAGCTTCATCCATATCAATACGCCATCAAGGGCAAATCATCTCAGAAAGTATTTACTAAACATATGAATTATGGTCTTGAATCCTATAAGGAAGTCAATTTCAAGAACATGGGCTTACTTGATACAAGCATATAAAGAGAAATCACTTTAAACAAATTTAATAGGACTTCCTGTTATCATGTAACGATAGGTTTTTATTATTATTATTTTGGAATCGTTTTCTATTTTAATCAATAGGGTGTCTCGACTCGGTATCCTGATTCCAATTAAATGAGTTCCTGTCATAATTATCCGACGCAAAGCTTTGTATTGACAAATACATTATCAAACTCTGTTTTTATATGTCGTTAACGAAAAATTTCTCTTTAATTTATCGAAGCCAAGTACTTGGTATTGTAAGGAAACGTAAAGAAATGTAAAGAATTGTATTAATGTAGATCGCGTATGCTTACCTTTCAGATCCGAACCTGTGTGAAGGCAATCCGTGTAAAAATGGAGGAAGTTGTCAGCCACGTGGTTTTCGATACCAGTGTCGCTGCCTGTCTGGATACGGAGGACTGAATTGTGATGGCAAGTAAAAACTTTGAAATATGTTAATCTTTTTTAGTTAGTTACTAATGTGCTTCCCTAATTTGAAAACGCGTTCTGATCAGGTATAAAGTAATTTGCTATAATTACCCTGTAATCTTGTCGACTTTGTCGAGTACTTAACAGCTTTGATTGACAGATGTTAACCCCTTTCTGCCTCTTTACTCAAAAGACATTAGCAGGTATAATCTTTTGGTATTTTAGCCGATCTCATTGATCCGAAACGCACAATGTGACAACATATCAATGGGACACTTGAGTACTTGTTTACTTGAAAGCCTCTGGGACGATCCGAAAAGCGAGAATTCCACTGCCCATTCAGGTTCAATTAAAAGTGAAAAAGTTCCTAATGGCTTATAAGCTGGAAATTTAAGTGTTTTGCGAAAGTAATGGTAATTAAAGGTGGAAAATTTAGTATTATGGTCAATCCCAGTGATCCGAAACGCACACTGTGATAACATATTAATGGGGCACTTGAGTGCATGTTTACTTGAAAGCCGCTGTGCCGATCTGAAACGCGTTAATACTGCTGTCTATTCAGGTTCAATGAAATGTACGAAAGTTCCTAATGCCTTCCAAGATGGAAATTTATGGCAATTTATGGAAATTTATGGAAAGTTTTGTGGGAACGAATTGCTAATTAAAGGAGAGAAGTTTAGTATTGCAGTTGATCTCAGTGATCCGAAACGCACCATGTTACAACATTCCAAAAGACCATTTGACGTTAATTTTTGAAACGTTAATTTCAACGTAGCGCTAATATTTGAAACGTTGATTTGTGCCAAGGTTTTTAAAAAATAAAGGCCCCTGAAAATTTTACTTGGCAGCAATATTTTGGAATGTAAAACCGAACTTGGATTATTTTGCAGCATCTATAGATTTTGTTCATAAACTTCTTCGTTTTACAAGTATACCACGATACCAAGGCATTGTGTGGCAGGATTGGAGGTATATGTAAATTGGAGGGAAATGACAACTAGGGATAAAAGTCAAACTGTGCAAATTTAAAGTTTTTCCTTTACAATTCGAAAACATCTATCAGGAGAGAAAGTACAGTGAAGACGAGCACCCGATAAAATAACGGTGCGTTACAACAGAACCTAAGATCTCCATATTGATAGTTTTATGTTTGGTGTTTACCTTTTAAACTCTTCTAAGTGAAAGTTGTTAATGAACTGTTAATTAGTGTCGGTCAAAATGCATTTTTAGTCTGAGAAAACGTTAATTAGATCAACGTTAATAAAAGCTGCGTTAATTCGTGTACACGTTAATTTTGTGTATTAAGGTTACATTCGAATCCTTACTTGCGGTCAAAATTATCTAACCAATCAACTGGTACGAGTTTGAAAATCATTAAAAAACTTTAATAAACTTACCAAGATAATACACCATGCAAAGGCGTCTGTATACGTCTCGAAGTAAAAAGGATGAGACAAAAGATTAGACTGTGGCAAAAGTCTAGGCGACTGCCACTAAGTATGGTAGAAGTAACTTATTAGGTTAAGAGGGAAGTAGAGAGACGATAGGCCTACCAAATAAAGATGAAAGAAGCCAGCAGTTTAGTTTATGATTGGGTTATAGGAGCAGAGAGCGGGTGCAGTTGTCCCTGGCATATCGGAGTTTACACCCCCAGTGTTACGTACCAGTATTCGTACTAAGTTGCCTTGTGGCTCTACTTTGGCAGCTATAAATTTAAGGTGCTTTTAAGAAAAACCATGTTGTATCCCCTGTGACTCCGATGTAGTATTTGCTAGAGTGGAGGGTTTTTGACCATTTACTGTAACGTTATGCTCGTACTGAACGTAACTGTTCAAGAGGTGGAACAAACTTGAGACTGCTTAAGTGCAAGTTTCTGTAAAGAAGCAAAGAAAGGATCGAGATATTCAAGGCTCCTGAGGACTCCAAATGGGCCACGGGGATAAGAGGAAGTTTATATAGAGCTAGAATCCTTGCAGTTGGTATTGTCAGATTGAGCAAGTACGAGATCCGTAGCACATAATTGCTTCAAGCAATACTCATACTAGTAAAAGTTCAAAACAATGAATGTATATACTGCTACTGTTCTATACATGTTTGTATTTACATGGCATGTTTCGTAACAGAATTGGAAACGTTCTTAACGAGTAATTGCAAACAATGAGGAAATCGATTTACCGATGTACCGATCGTAAAACTTGGAGAAGTTGTTTTTACTGTCTACAAAACGAATTCGAGGAATTGAAGCATGTTTAATCAATTCTAGTACACAATTGTTTGCCTATAGAAATTATAGAAATGTTACTATTGCTTAGCTCAGGGTTCATTAAATAGCGGGACCTGTAGCTCGTGCTGCAAGTACTGCTAGGCTAATCTGGCACGGGCGGTTTGGGTCAAGGAGAAAGAAGACCTGCAATAGATGCTTGTGAAAGCAAGAAAATGTTCATCTTAAGACAGAGCAAAATAGTTCTAAAAATGTATCAAAGTGTAAGCAGACTACTAAGTAACGAAAAAGGAGTAATTACACAAATTTGCTTTTAGCTTCCCAGATTATATTGAGAGTTTTGTGGAAAACCTTGGGGTTTATAGAATGTAATTTCGAACATATTCAGCAAATATGTTAGTAGGCCTGTTTCCGTGAACTTCGCTAGTATCCATGGTAACACACACTCTTAGATCAATGCCAGTTTGTTTACTTAAAAGTACTGCTAAACTGTGGATTGCAACAAACGGCATGCAGAAGTAAATAAGGGTTAATATAAATAGATATTGCAAGTGAATGTGCTCTAGATTGGAAAGGGCTCAAAACAGCTTGAATATTCATGAATTGACACTTTTAAAATACTCTCTTTCTGAATATCTAGAAAGTGCTCCAAAGTTGCAACCAAATAACTGATCACATAAATGTTATGTTTTAGGTCATCCTTTCTCCTTTAACAGCTACACCTTTCATCTAGCTTTAACTACAAGATACCGTGCAACTAGCTGTCACATGTCTATGATCGTTGGTTTACATGCTATTAAAAATGTACGTCATTTTTAAACTTAAGCTATTAGCAAGGTTAAACACTGTTTAGATTGCAGTAAGGTTAGTTTCTTCCTATTTCAGACTTTCCCATGCTCTATAAGTGATGATCTATACAGAAAGGTCAAAATCTACACAAGATTGCCCGTGAGGCAAAGATATTGTTACAAAAGAAAGAGTGTAATTCGCGTCATTTGCAAATTAGATGAATGAATTGGAAAGTACTTAATTTGATATACAACTGGCATGTCTTGCAACATACAGCTATTTGTGATGCGTCATAGTCCATTTCAAGTGCTGGGATACGTGAGGCTATTTGGCACAGAATAGGGTAACTGCTTTGCTTTTTAATACACTCTAAGGCTCCGATAAGAACAAGTCTTGGTGAAACAGTCTGATGTGGTGCCAAAAGATCAGTTGTACCTTTGCTGTTACCGATATTGCCCAAGCCATAATGCTCCTGTAGGGTTCCTGAGTCTTATGTGAATGTTTTGCGGTGAAAGGAATTTAATTCGCCGGTTTTTGGAAAGGAGAATAGGGTGTCAATAGCCCCTCTACGTTTCATACGCCGTTATTTGCGCCATTCTGTTCCAGCATATTTACACTGCGATTATATGGGAGATTTATAAAAAATGTTTTAATTAAGGGAAATCATGAAGTTTGCAAATTAAGAAAGATTCTACTACCTTTAAGTTTCAAGGCTTTCCTGGAAAACTTGACTGTAAGCGATTTTATTAAGCACCTGCTTCCGACTTGGCTCGCTTGTACACAAGCCCCTTTTTTCTTGCGAAAAATCTTTAAAGCTCTGATGCTTTAATGCTAGAATGCTTTAATAGAATGGTACAATGCTAGTATTAAATATATATTACATAAATATTACATATATTACATAAATGTTGAAAAAGATAGCAATTGATTTTTAGTAAACCTTACATCAAGTCCTGAAACCTGAAATATATATTTTTTCTAGAACTAAACGCAATTTATAAAAAATTAAATAACCGAAGGTAAAATGCAAAATATTTTTTTAAAAAATTCTAAAATTCAGAACACGGGTCAAGGAAGTCGTCCTAATAGAGGATCTGTATTTGTCACTCGCCGATAACATTTCTGAAGGCGTTGCAACTTAGAGAGATAATAAAAGCAGTATAACAACAGTTTTACTTTCCTTTTGCTTCCTGTAAAGCTTAGAAATATGACTTTAAGGAAAAACCTCGTACGATTATTGTTTTACATAACTGAAGCAATACCTTCTCTATTAATCTCAAAATTGATTAATCATAACCTTTTCAGGACACTAAAAGTACAGGCTCTAATTGACAATATTGTAAATATTGCAGTACTCCTATGGTAATATTATCAGAAAGGAACTTAAGAATTGAACAAGAGCAAAGAGCGAGTACAAGAGGAGCGTAGTTAGATGCCTTAACTTGTAGTAGCAGGAAAAGGAGAGTTAGATAGCAAAAATCGTGGATATAGAAAAAGGAGCCTAGTTAGACATCAAAACATTTAGTAGCAGTGAGAGTGGCCTAGTAAGGCTCCACAAATTGTAGTTAGACTTACAAAGGTTGTGCATTGGCCAGCGTTAGCCTTCCAATGTATGCTGGCAATCATGTATCTTGTAAGTTGTTGGTTTTTTGGCTTAACGACGTTATAATCTAACAGTGAAATCAAAGGACAGCCGGAGTCTGAAGTAATTTGTTCCTTAAATACTCTAAAATCCTAAATATTATCTTTCGTGACAAAGAAAACTATTCTATTCTTATTACCACATTTTTTAAACAGTGAGTTTACGCATCTAATGCAAAACCTTTCAACAGAAATATGCTTCTGAGATATCTGACCGTTTTACAAAATGGAGCTTGCTGACCCTCTTGTGATACTTGACTTTTTTATCGATAAAGGTAATATTAGAGATTTAGTTTTTTTAAAGTTTTAATTGACGTATAGTTAAAGAGACAGGAAGGGACCACGAGTTGCTTAGTAGTTACAAAAAGAAGAGAGAGTGATAGAGTTATCTATTTATCTACATAATGTTTCTTTCTTGATAGATATAGTTGTAGTATTTCTGCCCATCTTTTCACTCAGTTTCAGTACTTTCAGGGGTTAGTTGGCTGTTGTTGGTGTTTTTTTATCGTCTGCCTTTTTTCGCCTGCCTAACCTCCGCCTCATTTGTATTAGTTGTGCTTGCAGTTACTTTGACCTTCGTCTTACTACCTCGTTTCAATTTCCTATGCGTAGCATTCCAACGTGGTTATTTCCAGCAATGCTTCTCTTAGTGACAGACATTTGGTGTATGTTTGTTCCAGAGTTTATTAACGTTGTGACCTCCAGTATACAAAGACCTGACTAAGTCTTAAAGAAAAGACGAAACGTTGTCAAAATTGTACTTTCCGTCTGAAGTCAAACTTTGAATACGGACGGTACCAAGTTGAGTGAATGAACACAAAGTATATGATAGCCAATCACTGGGAAATAGAATGTAGTTAATAGACACTGGAGATGTGTACGGTACAGTTAGCTGGAACATGATGATTTTGCAGTCAAAACGGTTTCTGGTGGAAATACTATCATAAAATTGACACTTGCAGTTTATAGAAAAAGAACCGTAAAACCAGTACATCATTATGCAGTTATTGCGTCAGCCAGGGAAGCTAATCGTAGGTCAGAATGACACATGTAGCTCTATTTAACTTTGAAGAAATATCAGTGTTTGTTGCTTTGTAAACCAGAATCATGTTAGCTTTATTGTAGTTGCATTCAAGAGAGCGAGATAAAGGGTTATGTCTTGATCATGTTACAAGAATTATTTATTTTAAGCTTCGTTCATAGCCTTTACTGCTGCGCTTTTTGTAACTGATGGAGAAGATGTTGCTTGCATTTCTTCACTCTAACGGTAAAGACAATAAAATTATTATGTATGTAAGTTTTGAATCGGCGAAAGAGATGACTCTAGTGAACGATAAGGAGTGATTGCCTTCCCGAAGGTAGATCTTCAACGCACGTTACCGTTCATTGCCACTTTCGCCGTTTAAATAAGTTTAATTTTGTACCCCTTGCATCATGATGCTCTCAAAAGTTGCGCATCTGAAAGATTGTTAATTCTGTCATTATTGTAATGATCTGATGACTCTTGAAACAGATAACTTTATTAAAACACTTTACACAACGTACAAAACACTGTCGCTAGCCCCTAAAAGAATATTAGCTCTTTTACATCGAAACCCGAAATATGGACAATGATGTTTGCCTTTAATAACCTCTGATTTTATTTAAGTACACGTTTTATTATGGAAGTAGTAAAGTAAGTGAAAAAACTTGTATGTGTTAAATTTAGCATATGGAAATAGGAACAGAGGGCAAAAAGCGACCGACCTTGCGTACTGAGTCTTTTGTATCAGCATTCCTCACTTTCGGTAAAAAAATTTGGTTTATTTTAAATAGTTGTAATTCATGTCAACCTAAGTACCCTTCCCAGAATCTGGTTCCAATATTTCCGATGTTCCTGGTGATAGGGCAACGAAAAAATTCACCCCGTTTTCATCATTCATTCGTAGAGTTTGTGGATTATGCTTGGAAACTGCTTGACTATTTCGGTTTAGATCTCTACGATGTTACCTGCTTAAAGCACATGAATATTAACAACACGGGCCTTGAGAGAGAAACGCTATGGGTTGTGATAAGCTTTCAGAACCGAAGAAACCCGGCTGATTGCATGATCTTTAAACGTGGCATGTGGGAAAAAACCCCTGTGACTATGAGGGTTGAAAATCATAACCATGAAGACCATGACAAAAGTCTTCAAGTTCCTGTGGAAAGATTCTAATGACGATATTTCTACCAATTTCGTGTCGCATACACAGATGACCATTGGCACCTTATGAATACAAGGCCAAATTGTAACGGTTATGCGGACGTAATCCGCTGCGCTAGTTGCTATGTTACAATGTAAAATTTGATACTTCCAAAATAATTATGCTTTTATTCAAGTTATGCTGTATCTTAAGGTCAAAGGTTCAAAGCCGTAACGTAAAAATCATTGAGTCCAAATTTCATACTGCTACGGTAAAAGCTCGTCTACTGTCGTCAAACTGAAAGCCACTTTGTGATACTTGCCAGTGGAAGCGACAGTATTACTTGTTAGGCTCAATGAATTTGTTGTGAACGTAGCAGATCAGTTGTGTATGTCCCATTGTAACAGATAATGGGTACATTAAAAGTTGCAAGCAATGTGTAAAATACTGGCAATTAACCAACGTTACTTGTTGCTCACGTAAAACGCTTGCCTGACAATTTCTTTGATCACATGACCCTGCATCGTACAATTGAAATTTTAAGAGTGAAGATTAATTGTTATAAATCCTTTCTTTTTGGTTTTAGGTTTATTACCGGCAAGTGTTGCTTTGGTGTTGTCACTTGCCAGAGACATTGCTTTAAGAAAAATTTGCAAATTATACAACAATCGCTTGCAACTAGCAGAATGCAGCAAATACAAACAACGCTTAACATCAATGTGGGACACAGTGGCGGGGTTTAAAAAGGAGGCTACCTAGTCCATGATCCCTCTACCAAAGAACCTCCGTAAAACTGCATGTGTCATTCAGACAAAATGTAGAATGGTTGGATAGTTCGGTTAGTTTAAGAATGTTCAATAATCGACTATTATTATGTGAATGCGGTGGACTGAGATGGTAATGCAAAAGGAAAACCCGTACGATCCGTCTTATGGAGTGTAGACTATCAAACTCGATAGTAAAATTTAGAGATGAATGTAGGCTACTTAAAATATCTAAAAACTCTAAAACCTGCTCATTGCTATTAAAAACTGCAAAAGTGTCGTCAACGTAACGGGTGTGAAATAGTGGGCTGATATCCTGAAGGTACAATTCTTTTCCTCGATGTCCTGGCAGGAAAGGCGACTAGAAACTTTTCACTTCAGTTTATCGTAAACCTACCTTCAGTGGTTTATATATTAGATGGGACTTGTTTTGCCCTTCACGTTATAAGATAAGTCTTATATACGCTTTAACTCATAGAGTTATTAGGATTTGCTCCCCTCAGTATCTTACTAAAGAACTGAGCGTGTTACGCAACAATCTTGTAGACAATGGTTATCCGTCACTCTTAGTTGACAAGTGTATCAACAGCAAACTGAAATCTAAGAACAGTACTCCTGTACTTGGACCAGACAAGTGCCCAGTTTACCTCCGCCTTCCGTGGATAGGTAGGGCTTCGGTCCGATATGGCAATTCTATCAAGAAGGCTATCAGTTCGTGCTATTATGTAAGTAAGCCTCTTATGTTATTTAGATCCAGGCCTCTTTTAAGACAAGAACTTAAGGACAAACTACCCACCCAACATGTAAATAATCTCGTTTACGAGTTCAAATGCGGGCGTGATGCCAGTTACGTGGGTATAACTTCGTTAAGGCTTTTCGAGAGGATAAAGCAACATGTTCCCTTGGAAGTAAGACAAGGTACGCAAGACAGCGGCTCAACTACACCCTTGTTGGCGACCGCTTCCTGCAGGAAAATCAGTTCGGCTATCGATGCCCACTTGTTTGGAAACCCAGGATGAATTCAAGATTTTATTCAAGGCAATATCGTCGTTGCATCTTAGGGTTCTTGAGGCAGTGACTATTAAACTGCGGAACCCATATTTAGGCAGGCAAAGAGAGTTTGTTTTCAAGACGAGGTTATTATAGGTTTTGTATTCTTGTTTTAGCATTCTAAAATTTTTAATATTTTTCTACAATTTCTTTATTATCAACGATCTCATTTCTAAAGCTATACAATTTTATTCTATCACATTCCCTTTTAGATCGTGAATTCACACGCACATTGTAAGATAATTGCTGTTATATAAAAGATTTCTTCTGTATTGTTGTAAGTATGTTGGCGAATGATCTTGAAAAGAGGCGACCGAAAAGCTTCCATCGAAATTATGAAAACCACAATGTGTCCGCTTTTATCGTCTATACTCAAGTTTCGTATCACCAAGAATATAATTAAATATATTATACACCCGCAGCATGTTTTGCTGTTCTTAGCTATGCATTTAATGTATTAACCCAGATAAACCTAATTTAATGTCAAAAAGCAAGGGATACCTAGTAGCCCCTTTCCAAGGACAGGAAGTCGGGGATTGGACAGTGGGAACAGAATGTATGATGCTCATTGGTCCAAATTTAACGACAGGACTCAGATTCAGACACCTAACCGTAGGACCATGAAACACACAGTCCCGACAAATGGCGCTAACTGTCAGCTAGTCGTACCTCGAGTGGTACTTGAGAACGAGTCGTACCTCAAAACAGGTAACAAATATCTCGAAGCAAATGGTATGTAGTTTAGATATTAATTAATAGTTGCAAATCGCAATATGTAATACAGTGTTTGTTACAGTTACGAATCCAGCAACTGATTGCAAGGAAAGTCTTCTTTAAATAAGCCGATTTGATATTCGACGGGTTAATTAACATAGAATTTCTTTCAGTAGTCTACAGTGTTATTGTCATTCATATGTCACTCTGAAACCAATCAAACGTCCCAATAACACTATTGTTAGTTTTGAAAAAAAGCCAAAATTTATTGGGGATCCTAGGAAGGGCAGGCATGGCTCGTGAAACGCCCTCTCGGATTCGGCAGTGGTATGTAACACAGTGCGAGACTTCAACAAGTAAAAAGGTACTTGGAAAACATAAAAATTAGGTTTAATGATATTATGCAAAGTTGTGACTCATAACATGTAGCGTACAATTGTAATTTGTAGTAAATGCCATACAATTTATTCATTCATCTAGGCCATTGCAACTGGCAATATATCTCGCTTAAAACATGTAGTTTTCAGTAACCACTTTCAACAAGAAACAATTATCTACAATGTGTAACCATGCAATGAATAGTAGCAACTCGCAACAGATAACACGCTGCGTAAAGAACAGTTTCAACGTGGCACAAACAGACCAACAGGTAATTGAAAGTGCCACCTAAGAACGTACACTCGTAAAATGAAGTGCATGTCAGCAACGTGTAGCCATTGTAAATTTTAAGGGGACTCCTTACAATTAGTATGGTGTAACACGTACACCACCATTGATCCTGGTGACATAAAGTTTCATGTAAAGCACACGAAAGTAACATGTTTTCAGGGTACTTCTTAATCAGAAGAAGGAGGCAAGGAGAATTGGTAACTACAAATATCATCAGAGCTTTGCAAAGGGTTATAGTACACGAGAACACGAGGCGTTATATCTTCCTTGTGACATAGTCCTTTTAATCATCTCATTATTCAATGAAGCGTATTTGAAAATTAAATACATCAGCAAATACTCTTTACGGAAAGTGGAAATTTTAAATAGAACGCCATACGAAGACAATTCCTGAAAATGAAGTTATTGGACTAAAGTTGTTGCCCTTATCTCCTTGTTCATACAAATAAGAAAAGAGATTCTTAATCAATCTAATCAAGGAATAACAAATTCTAATGTGTTACATTTAAAGCACACATTTGGGAGACAAAAATCCAATCAAAGATAACTTGTAACTCGTTGCTCTGTGCGAATAAAGATATGTGGATAACAAACACTTAACCCTTTCCGTACCGCGTATATGAAGTCATACGACCAGTAGATCTGACTAAAGTATTATTCTGTCCTTTGTAACTTTACCCCATCCAATACAGCAATCATTCGGTACTGGTAAAATTCAGTACAAAAGGTGCGCCGAGTAAGGTGGCGAAAGTTCATTGAGGCCCTATGCATCCACTTGGACGCGACAGGAACATGATTGATTGATTGATACATCTTTAAATCCTATCCCATACACAACGTATCACTTTTAAAACTGTCTTGACTGCTATTGAACACAGTATCAAAACAATATGAAGTGACACATTTCTAGTGTGAATATTAGTATTATGTTCATTACACTTTAGCGCTGCTGCGGAAAGTTATCCTATATTGTGTACACGTGACCTGAACTTATAGCAGGATAGTGACCTCATTAGGTCTACCTAGGAATGCACTCCAACAGGAAGTCGAGGATAGGTATAAAACATAGGAGTAGAGAAAAAGGCAATAAACTGCATTTCACGTTTCAAGGAAGAGTAGTCCTACCCAAGACAGTGGCTGTGAATATAAGCTCGATTTGTAAATTTTGTTGTTGTCTTCTTTTTATAAAGTGAAGCCATACCAATCACCGCTTTTCAGAGATTTGCCATGTTAGTAAAGGTACGGGGATCTTCAGTTGTTATCTTCAGTTGGGTGCTATTAGAGATTTTGGCAGTAAATATAATGACACGTGAGTATGGAAATGTGAGAATTTAAACTAAAACTAAATTGAATTCGGTACGTTTGTTAGTATCATCGACCTTACTATATGAATAGAACACCCAGACCAGCTCAAGTACAAAAGAAAACATGAACTCAAAATGAGTTCGAAAGCATTATGATGATCACACTTCTTTTGCTCTTATTACCCTGGTTATTTTCTTCCTAGAGTGGTAAAGATGAGAAAAATCCATGACATTGATGCATTTGAATAGGCTTTTTTGTAAGAAAAAGAGAACAGTTTTGGGCGATTGAAAAGTGGAAACAATCACGTGGCTACATTATATGCTTGATGTAAAGTAATTATATATTTGTTATTTAGAATTTAAGAAAAATGCTCTGATGTGAAGGTCTATTGGTGTAAGATGGAGTTTTAAAGCAAATTGGAAATCGGTACTCCCGCCATTATTTTTAATTTTATCATCATCACCTTCTTGTCTAATCCTTATCATGGTCGTCATCATCATTACATTGCTATCATCATCAGCATAGTAATTACCGTAACCATCAGCAGCAGAAGAATCACCACCACTACTACCATCACAACAACAACAACAACATACTCTTCATATTTTTCATCATGATAATTCTTAACAGCAGTTACAGTAGCAAAACAATACACAACTGACATAAAAGATGATTTTAGTCTCTGGACGACAAACATTTTGGTATTACATGGGAAAATGGGAGACTAATTCAGTGCCAAAAATTGAAAATCAGTTGCGTATAAGCATAAAATAACATTTGAATCAAGAAAGAAATGTACAGTGACCCCTAATATAATTCGTCATTGCTAATGCTTGCAAACTAAGATTTTGCTTGTAAAATTTAAGAGGATGGTATGTATCCTTTTTGATATGGGCAATCGTGTTATCCTTGCTTGGTGGATTATGAAAGTAGCAGAAAACATTGTATGTAGAAAAGGCAATAATCACAAGGCATGATATTTTTAAAAAAACATTGCCTTCATATCTTATATCATTCAGGATAACTAGTTTCCAGTAGATACATTTACTAGTATATTCAAGTACACTTATTGCTTATTATAAGAAACTATCTAAGTTACGCGAAGTTTCTTAAAATATTGACCTTTTGAGCCTTCAAAGTTTCTTAGCAGTTTCTTATTCTCTGGTACCAAATAGAAGGGGGTGGAATACGAGGAGGGAGCTAGAAAACAGGGGGTTCAATGCATATTATAAAGGATGAAGTAGACCCAGACAAATAAAAAATTAAAAATTAGTCACACTGCTGTTAGTAAATTCACATTTCATTTAGGGTGCCCTCTGTTCCAGGTTAGCCTATTCGTGAAATTACCCGTTATCAAACTGTTTAAACCGCTTTCAGGGATCCAGCTCTCGAGTTTTTTAAATTTTGGGAAGATTGAGTCCTGGTTTCTTGTAAACTGGTTTCTCATAAACTGGTTTCTTATAAACTGGTTTCTTATAAACTGGTTTCTTATAAACTGGCTTCTTATAAAAATATCAGTGTATAACAAATTGTAAGAGGGATAATAAATTGAGAATGCGTACATGTATCAATATCATGAGAATCTCAATTGACTTTGGTGGATTAATGCCTCTGATTAAAGATAGTATGGGTACGTCATGTCTATTAACGTTACACTTCTGTTTTTTTTGTAAAAATCAATTTGCACTGAGCACTTTTACACCATTCAAACTAATGCATCTCAGGTATATACAATTCCACGTACTGATGGACTACCATGTTTGTTAAACAATTTTTCCTTCTAATGATTGCTTGCACAGCGAGAAACAAAACCAATATTCTACTTTATCCTTTTGAATTTGATTTTAAAGGATTTTTACGGTAATGGGTTTTTTCATTCTATACAACGTAAGTCAACAACCAAAGAATAAGGCCTTAGCAGTAATTGTTGTCTTGTGCTTAAAAGCTGCTGTTTACTTCGTTAGAAGAATGGAGGTAGCAAACCAAAACACAATTGAGACTGCTTTCAACGTGCCATATAGTCTGGATTTTAGTCAAGAAATAAAAGAGGATCCTCAACTCATTAGGGAAACTGAAGGTATACATAATGGCTAAAATGTTTATGGTGAAAAGGTAGAAGCGAATGCCTGTACATCTATTATGATTCTTTATCGTATCCTACAGATGCCATTTCACTGCCTAACCTCTTTGTCCAACTTTCTCTATCCATCTTACACATTACAGATGGAGTAGGCCTACCTCCATTTGTTGAAGGCAGTCCAATTGACGCTGAGCAAAAGTTTGATAAAAAGACTTTTTAAAACGAAGTGTCAACGAAACTAGCTTGAATCACTAATTTCAATAAATAACTTTAATTGAGATCAGTGGCTTGAATACATCTTTCCAGTAGCTTTAGTTGTCATAACAACAACTTCATACGCTTTGCGACTCGAATGTGTGACAATAGAACTTTTACGCAACCTCTCCTCAAACAACAGACTTCTACTTTGCAATCGACAAACTGTTTTATGGTTCTTCAAATAGTTTATGTGCACTTTTTAGATTTAAAAAGAGTGTTTGAATTCGTTTAAGTCCTTCTAACAAGATTTAACAATTCACTGACAGTTTATACGCCTAATTAATCAAAGTATGAGTTAATTTCGTTGTGTAGTACTGTCACCATGTCTCCGGTAATACAGTAAAGGGATAAATGGGTTTCGTATAAAAGTTGCACTCAACACTTAACTCTCAACTGCGCACTAAGGAATGAGTATGCGGCACCTTTGTCTACCTATTGTGTGACATGAAGAGCTGAGAGACTATTGTTTGGCGTTCGTAAGAAATTCTCTCC